>JAMPIV010001489.1:0-268031 GCA_024509875.1 Oreohelix idahoensis
AGGATAAGATAGCAAGAGTGAAGCCAGGAGAAGATACAACAGAGGGAAAAGCCCAGTAAAGGATAGCAAGAGGGAAGACCAGAAAGTTAGCACAGAGGAAGCCCAAGAGAGGAGAGGCAGCAGAAGAGACAGCATGAACTTGCCCTGCGTTCACTGGAACTGCAGTACCGATCTTCGGAAGGCAGTTCGGCTAACGGAGATTTCTTCTCCCGGAGCAGGGGGCAACAGACACCTCAGGAAACGGAGGGCACCCGGATGGCAGCCATGGAATTTTCCGATGGACTCTTTTCCTAACGGGACATGAGAATATTGAGGTATTTTTAGAAAAATTTGAACGGATGCAAAGGCTATACGGGCTGGATGAAAAGTCTTTGGTGTCTCAATTATCTCAATCTCTAAGAGGACATGCGTAATATGAGGTCTATAGCAAGATGCTGGTATATGACCAAGGTAAACTTTGAGCTCTGCGGAACGCCCTGTTATACAGCGATTCCAATGACCCTCCCGGAAGTGCCAAACGATGTTTAGGAAAGTCGACCTGGAGAAAGGAGAAAGTTTTCCCCCAGTTTTCGCAGAGAGGCTTGAGGAATTACCTACACCTATCGCTGGAGAGAGTTGTCGGGTTGGCTAAACTTTTTAAGGATTGGAAGAATTAGTATCATGTGCGAACAGATAAAGGCCAATATGTCTCCGGACTTAAGGACGTACCTGGCGGAGCAGGGCGCACAGCAACTGGACCAGATAATTCTATTTGCAGAAAGGTTCCAGACGGCACAGGCCGAAGTACTGGGACAGAAAAGAAAACACCCTGACCTGCCAGCCCCGGACAAAGGAGCATCTTCATCGCATTCGCCTTCCTCTTCAGATCAACCAGCAGCGCAAGGGCCGTCTCGCAAGGAGCCCCCTCCCAGTCATAACATGCGCTCCCAGCCGCCTAAACAGAACACAGGGGCCGACTTCTCATGAACCCGTCAGGAACCGGGGAGATAATGAGAGATATTGTAGGTTCTGTCGGACTACAAAATTTCTCAATTTGGACAACACGGTGCCCAACAAACAAACAACCCGCTCATCAGGTGGCTTTGTTTAAGGCCTGTGAGGGTGAAACAAGGGAAGAAGTGGAAACCCTTCCAGTCAGAGAAGTTGTTTTTCAACAGCGGGCCAGCAGAAGTGAACGGGACTGAGACAACATGCTTATTTGACAGCGGGCTTACATACCCCAGCATAGTCGCCCGACATCTGGTGAAGCCCTTGGCAGATGACGAAGGAAAAAAGTGAATATTGGTGGAGTATTTTAAGGAAAGGGACTTCACAGTGCTTTCCGAGTAGCCAAATTATTGAGGTGAAATGTAGGTTTCGTGTCTGGCACCATCAAGGCAGCTGTAACGGCTCAGCCGGAACAGTTCGCCTACGACTTCATTCTCGGTAACCCATATTAAGTTTTGGGGAACCCGCCCCACACCGATAATCCTTGCTGATGCAAGGGGGGCCTACTGCAGGCCAGATAAGTGAAAAAGGAGAACCCCTAATTCCACGGAGCCCGAGCGAGCTCAAACATAGCTGTCGTGCCAAGGAGGGGTGCAACGCCTCTGACGACAGTGATATGTTATTTGCAGAGGCAAATTCGCCCGCCAGCCCCTGTTCAGCCAACAGGCCAAACAGTGGTGACGACGCCTCTGATTCCGGAAGTAACACTCTTTGTTGTCGGGAATTAGGCCCCCGATGGTATTAGCTCCTTCAGCAAGTGAGGGGCATGCTGACAAGAGCGGTATTACGTATGTCAACGACCAGCGCCATCTTCATGGGGCACAAGATAGCGGTCTGAGCGAGCATATAGTTCCAACCAGCCCTGGAGCCCCATCCGACCAGCACTTTACTCAAACGGAGGAGGACAGTGGATCTTGAGTACTTGAACCGTTTGCCTAGATAAGACGGAGAATGGGCCCCACAACCTCTCGTATCTCGTTTACAGGAAACGACTCTTGTAACGAGCAGCCTGAAAAATTGGCTATCTTTTCCAATTCGTCCGGTTTTCACGGAACATTGGAACCAGTCACTGAGAGCTTTATCTCAGATTCTCCGCGATCTAACAGGGATCTTAAAAACCGTCAAGTGTCACTGCAGGACACATTCCAACTGACGCCAGTAACTCTCACAGGGGGAGGGCAAGGTTGAGAAGGTAGAACCTAGAAGGGTTTTAGACGGATGAGCTCCCTGGTCTACACTGGAAACTTTAGGGCATCTCACCAACTTTTCAGGCCAGGGAAAAGAGTGAGGGAAAAGCGATGCCTTATAACATTCGCAAGGAGCTATTTTGGAGAGCTCTGTCCCGCTTCAGATTGGTAGGGAAGAGCGAGTCCAGAACCAAACTGCCAGGGGCAGATCTTACCTACCTTTCTTCAAAGGTAGAAGCTATATTGAGGTCGATCGTGATCCAATAGACACCCAGCAAGAAATCGGAGGCTCTACACCAGAGGAACCCGAGACGTTGCATAAGTTCTCGCACCGGTACCAGCAGTCCCCCACAACCCTGCTGAACGCGCAGCGAGGAAGTCGCCATAGCCAGGTCGCCACAGCATCGCCCGCCGGTCACATCAGCTGACCAGGACAGCCTTTTGACGGTCATAGCAAGGGAAAGTTCAGACCCGCCATTAGACTGCACAGGTCTGAAGAGAGATCAACTCTCCCAACCGGCAGCATAGGAGCTCATTCTAGGAGAGGAGGAAGGGAGGAAACGCAAAAGAGGAAGGTCGAAGAACACTTGAATAGGGCGAGGGGTAAGGACAGACCAGCCTTGTAGGAACAGGAATAAGGGGGCCAATGTGAAACACAGAGATTTCACAGTAATCGAGATCGTTGCTCAATCTTTGAAAGGGGGGAGTGACTGTGACGGAAAGTACTGAGATTCTGTCTTTCAAAATGGCCCATGTCTTTTTCTCCTTGTCATATTTGTTTCACTATTTTTTAGGAGGGATTACAGGAAAATCCTTCCCATGTTTCTTCTCCTTCTAAAAAATTATTTACGTATTTTTATCAAAGATGAAGATCACGAGGGGGAGTTTGAGTTCTCATCTGCTTATGTTTCTCTTTAATGTGTTTATGAATGGGGGTGTAGTAATTAGGACAGTAATTTTCTAGAAGAAAGATCTTATATAGAGGCTAGGATGGCTCAGGATTTGCCACCAGTGTCTCATCGTTTTTTAAAACCCGTTTTTAAATATAGTGCAGTTGGCAACCTCCATGATACGCATTTTTCGTGGGTTTTATACCCAGTTAAATGTATTTTTGCGGCCATTTTAGGCTTCATGATTCCGCAGTATCCAAGGGCTAGGCTGAATAGGGACCAATTCCCGTTCTTTGTCTAGTCGGGGCTAACACTGGTTACATCAGAACAGATCTCTAAGGATCTGATTTGGAAGCGCGGACAGCTAACTGCAGTTGAACATATGCAGAGCTAACCCATTGGCTTTAGAACCACGCCGCGCATATGACGTCATGAAGTCGGCGCGAGTGGGGCTAGATAGAATAAATACACCTCGAACTTTCATAAGTTCGGTCTCTAAACAATTAATATGCCAAAGGCCGGGTGCCAGAGTCAAGTCGATTGCCCTTCAGTTGACATTTCGAGATTTGGAAAGCATGAATTTTTTTGCGTGAGGACTTTATTTAATTTTTCTAGTCCTAGCCGATTCATTTAAGTTTCTAGTCCAAGCAGCCGATCCATTTCGTTTCTTGGGAAGTTTTTAAGTTTAACTTTACTTACTAAACTCCAGAGCCATCGACATTCGATCTGAAGTTCGATAGACCGAGAAACGTTCATAGGTCCATTTAATTCCTTGTTGAAGATAGGCGGCATGGTTTAAAAGGTTGAGGATATCACCGCTTTGTATTATTGCAAAAGTCCGGTCGGGGAGAGAAACTCGCATTCTGCGAATCATATGTATTTACACTAATCGTCGGGAGGGTGTGTAAGTGTGTTAATTTCATATAGTGAATTCTTTATTGAGAGTCTTGATGCATCCGCTAATATATATAAGTTACGCATCATATCTGTGGACTGCAGTTGATCAGAGAGTATTAATTGAAGCACGTGAGCGCAGTTGGTTACGGTATCTTTAATTGATAACGTTGTTCAGAGGGCGAGGGGGAGAGAAGCACGTGGGACATAAATTTGTAACCACGTTGTTTGTTAACTACTGAGATATAATTGATAACCATTATATATAACTTTTGAACGGCAATGTAGATGCTAGCGTCAACAGGGTTATAGGTTAATTGACTTGTGCTTTGTCATTCTGTGTCTTTCAGAAGAATGGAGATGAAAAATTTATTTATGTTAAGGGAATAATATTTTATTTCAATTTTGAGGTGATTAATCATACTGACAGGAGGAATTTTAGGAATTCCTAGAGAGGACTACTAGTTTTAATTTTCTTATTAATCCTTACGGCCATTAGTGTCTCACCCGCGTAAGAAGTAGGCCTGACAGCTACGTCTGCCCAGAACGGGCCATTGAAAATATTGGTTTGTTGCTCGCGAGTTAGTCAGGCAGAAACAAGCGATCTGGGTTAGCCATATGGTTACTTGTGGGCTCAGGTCGAGACGGGAGCTCAGAGGGGGGAGCGGAAGACTTTGTTTCCATGATTTTTGTTATGGTGGTGACAATCACGGGAGCGAGTAAGGGACTGTATTGATTATAGAGGGGTAGACTGTAAGGTTAAAGACTTAAGGGTTTTGTCAGGAAGATACTTGAAATTTGCAATGTATTATTATGGTTTGTTTAGCTGTTGTTTTGTTTTGTTCTAAAACAGCCAGTGCGTACTCGG
Source organism: Oreohelix idahoensis (assembly GCA_024509875.1). Lineage (NCBI taxonomy): Eukaryota > Metazoa > Mollusca > Gastropoda > Stylommatophora > Oreohelicidae > Oreohelix > Oreohelix idahoensis. Next base: position 4,827 of record JAMPIV010001489.1, read on the forward strand.
CTTTTGTGGAATGAGACGCGAATTTTTGAGACCACAAAATTTCTCCCACGGGCAATTTTGGAGGCATTCGCCAGAACCGCAAGTGTTTTACGTTAGTTGCCTAGTAGTGGAAGTCTCTTCCCACACCTAAAAACCCTCCCTATCTACTCCCAAACCCTCTCCCTATCTTCAAAAATAGAGGACATCTCCAAAAATACGTTTTTCAAAACCCCAGCCAGGGAATTCACATTTTCCTCAGCGAATAGGATTTTTGTGGGAAAAATCCCTGAGCTCTGACCGCTCGTTTACAACACATCGCACCCTTTGGCACCACCCCCCCCGCTGCCAGCGTTGTCTGGTAATTTTTGTGTTCGTTTCTTCACGCGCCATAATAAAGCCGACGGCCCAGTTTTATAGATACTCGTGCAGGTTAAATTTTAGTGAGGTAGAAGTCAGCACAGTTCCAGTTTCAAGAATCCAAGGGGTTATCTGTTTTAAACCTCCAGTCAATTTCCAGAGTAGTTGAGAGTAGATAGGGTAATACATTCTCTACTACTGAAGTCAAGCACACGCTCAGGCAGAACTGTTAGTTTTGGTGAATCATAGCAGAGGACAGCTGCTGAAGTTTAGAGGTGCAGTTAGTTGTGTTCAGGAGATTCCAGGATAGGCTGTGTAGAACCGAAGTCTGTGCAGAGATTGTGTAGTCACTTCGCCGTCGTTCCAGCTATCAGTGGACTAGAGTTAGAATTTAGAACAGCTAGTTTGGAGTGTAGGCGACATCAAGTGCAGTGTAGTTCATTTCAGTTAACCTTACCTTCTTTCTCCATACAGGTTGCATTGCTGGGAGCTGGGATGGGGTGGATAGCATTTTTTTAACTTGGCTTGCATTTTGTTTTTCAGGAGTGCCATTCTCGCACTTGATGTATGGGACATGCATATGTTTGTTGTTTATAGGTGTATAATAAACTTGTATAAATTGTAGCTGGCATCCGTGCATTTTCCGATATAGTTACAGTAGGCTATAATGTTGTCTGTACCTTGGTGTTTGTGAATCTTAATTGAACCTTATCCCCATAGGGTAGTTAGAGGTGGTTCGAGGCCATAGCAATTTAAACGTCCGAAGTGGCGAGGAAAGAAACAACCTCGGTTCTCAACCTCGGAGCCAATGGTCTCAACTTTCACAGTTTGCACTATATTTCTATCTGAATCTATCATTTCAGTCTTTCTTCTTACTATTGTCTTGTCACTATATGTAGACAGTCTCTAGTCCCTAAATCCAAACATTTTGAATTCGAGAACCAGACAGTCCGATCTGAGAAGCCGATGCCAAGAACACGTAAGCAAATGGTGTGGCCTGGGTGTATTGGTTCAGTTTTGGTATACTATATAACGTTTTGCTTTATGGGCTTGTTGTTGCAAACTAGGGTTGTAGTGAATAAAATAACAGCCCCTGCCCCTTAGAATCAGATTTTTTATGTGTTTGCAGAGTGTGCAAAGAAGTGATCACATACTCACAACATAAATCATCATCTCCATCGCCCACCCCTATCACAGCAAATGAAGATAATCCTCTCAAACCAACCAAACCATCTGACAGTTTTTTGTTATTTTCGCTTTCATTGCGTTAACATTTTCATTCCTTCAATTATTGGTACACGTCAGTGGTGCTTGATATTCTCTTAATTCCAATGAGGCTCCCTCTAGAGTAGCAGCATAAATCTTTCTTTTAAAAAATTCACACTCCATTGCCATGAAAATCCTGAGTGAAAGGTAGATTACCTTATATGAAGACCCACAGTAGCATAACTCTGCATATAGGATCAATTTTTAATATCATCAACAGCGGAGAAGGGGAGATATTCCCGTGACAACGGCAATTGACACTGTCACGTCAACATCTTGTCTCTGAAATGGGATTTTCAGTCGTTAAAAAATGTCACGTCAAGTCGATCTATGAAAAATGGGATCAGTCGTCAACACTGTCACGTCAACTCCGAATCTATAGATATCGGATTCGCCGTTATTTTGTCAATGTCAGTTCTGTCAAACGACATGGAAATTCAGTTCGTTTACAACCTGTCACGTCAACCTCGGAATCTATGAACAGGGATACAGTCGTAAAACTGAGTCCATGTCAACCACTGTCTAATGATATTGGTCAATCAGTAAACTTCTTTTACCATTGTCCCTCCTACTTACTCTGAGAACAAATAAGTTAGTTGAAACAATTTCCTTAAAATTCACACCCACCCCCAGATCACAGAAGATGGGACTAATTTTAATAAAGTTTGCCCAATCATAAGATGTTAGTGTGAGTTTTGTCAGGAAGGCGCTACTGGCCAAAACCCTGACTCAAGGCTAATTACACCAGCCCTCCTGGGAAAACCCTGGTTCAAGGCTAATTACATCAAAGACCTTTTTAATTAGCACGTTTGTTTAGTAGGATCCTAGTCAACCTTTATGACTACCCTTGTGATGACCTTTGCGCAGCCCGTTCTGCAGAGCCTGGTGGACGATTTTGATTTCATTGCTGGTTCGTCCGGAAGATTAAAATTACGTCTCGCGAATAGTTACAGATATAAAACAGTGATGTTCGTTCAGTTAGATGTCCATACATGCTTTCTGGTGGCTGGGTGATTGATATATTTTTAAAAAGAATGTAAGTTTGGTCAATTCTTGTTTGTACGTACTATGTCTATGTTATGAAAGATACATATTTTGATATGTAATAATACGTACGTACAAAATTATCTTGTCTAAGGCTTCTAAACGTCAGACAACCTCTGACACGACGGAAGCTCCCATAGATGGGTATCTCTTACCGGTCTACAAGGGTCGTGTTGCCGTAGAGGACATTGAGGCATCGTTAGAGCAATGTTACAGTGAGATGAATATTCTGGCTGGCCGAGTTGATCTAGAAAAGCGAAGACGTAAGTTCAAGTCGCCAACAAACAACAGTTTAGTTTTAGATAAAGAAGAATTTTTTTTTTTTTTTTTTTTACTTTTTAACGGAGCGTGGGCCAGGAAAACATGCAAGAAGCTTGCAGTAAACACTTCACGTGATATAGCAAGCTTGCAGTAAACACTTCACGTGATCTAGCAAGCTTGCAGTAAACACTTCACGTGATCTAGCAAATGTAGTTTCTCTAGTAGTTTCTTTTAGATGGTGAGGTTGCTCTTGTCAGGATAAGCCTGTACTATATCAGACGCATCTACAGTTGATGGACGGCGGCACGGCCTCTCGATAAAGATATCAGCTGACAATGTCAATAAGCAGACACAGATATAAAACACGTGGTTGTCACAAAGGAAGGGGGCTGCTGGGGTGGTTGTTACAAGGGGCCAGGTGAGGTGGTTGTGGCAGACGGTTATTTGCATCATACACCTGTAAATTTTTCATCAATTAAATTTTGCCTCCTTTTTGGTGAGACATGCCCCGTTCAACCTAGACAGTGGGTGTGTCTGTTATATTAGGGCGCATGTTCAAATATTTAAAAAACCTTGCGGCCATGATTAAGTATACGACACCTGTAAAGCTTTATGACGTGACAGTAAGCTAGATGAGGTGCGATTATAACATCATCTTCTACTTGCACTGCAACTGGTCAATGTGGGTAAGACATTTTTTTTTGTCACAGGAGGCGTAACCGCAGATTGATCGTTCACCATAAGCCCGTATACACAGACGGAAGTAAAGGGGTAATCACCATCACACTGCCCCCTTGTATAGTCATGAATCGAAATAGCTTCTGTGAACTTACTGTGGGTTCAAAAGGTTACTAATTCCATGCACAACCATCCTTATCTGGCCTTTATTACACGCTTGATAGCTTACAATGTGTCTAAGTCTTTGTGGTCCACTTATTAGCCACGTGACATATGTAGATATGTAGTACACTGGTTTCACTTTCATGACAATTTTGATGTGTTACTGTTAGAGAATTATTTATTGTTGGCCGCTCTTTCAGCACAACCACTGCCCACAGCCATGCATGTTTTGACATAGGAAGTACACGTATAAACCAATCATGTGTACTTATTCTTACAGGTCAAGGTCTTATAAGAAAAATTGGCCGGGTCGCGGACCAAATTGAAGCATGCAAGGCCGCTGGGGGCGTGTCGCCGTCGGCAGACAGAATTTTGACCAAGCTGAAGAAGATGAAGAAACAGACAAGCAAGTCCATTGCTCACTCGGAAGTGATTGCTGTTCTGGAAAGTTCTCTTGTCAAGTTGTCACTGGATAAACAAGATTGCTTTGACTCATTAGGTAAAACAGCTAGAGACCGTTAGCTGATCATAACAAATATCAGTTATATAAATTGTAGTCAGTGCCGGACATAGGGATTGTTCAAGGTGATGTCAGGTTTCGTGATGGTGCCCACTTTCATATAAGCAAATAATAGTTTTATTATGGGGGTCGGAGTGGCTAAGGGGTACCGGGATGGAAATTGTTTTCAAAACCAGTGGTTCCTAATTATGTCACCCCACCCCCACCGCCCCCCCCCCCCCCACCACGTGGGTAGTGAAATTGGATGCCCAGCCTTCTCGGATAAGGGCGAAAAAAAAAAAAAATAGGAGGTACCGCGTGCAAGTCGCACCCGTTAAAAATCGTCAAAATTGGCTACACGGCTGCCGCTCTGGCAAAATTTAAAAATTGGGAAACTTACCCACTACAAACATGTTTATAGAATGTGTGATTACTGTATACACACGTTCAAACTCTCGTCAGTGCACTGTGCTGAGATCCTCCTTGTGTGATCTAAGGGAGGAAATCATTGCATTTATGGAGCTGTCCGTGTGCAATGAAGATGATCCTTAAAACCAAACTAAACTAAATGATTAGCTCCCTTGAAATGTTCATGACTACAACCTAAATGATTAGTTACTGTGAAATGTTCATGACTACAACCTAAATGATTAGTTACTGTCAAATGTTCATGACTACAACCTAAATGATTAGTTACTGTGAAATGTTCATGACTACAACCTAAATGATTAGTTACTGTGAAATGTTCATGACTACAACCTAAATGATTAGTTACTGTCAAATGTTCATGACTACAACCTAAATGATTAGTTACTGTGAAATGTTCATGACTACAAACTAAATGATTAGTTACTGTGAAATGTTCATGACTACAACCTAAATGATTAGTTACTGTGAAATGTTCATGACTACAAACTAAACTGATGTTTCATAGTTACCTGTGAATTAAATGAAATGTTCATGGACTACAACTAAAATGAATTAGTTAGAGTAAATGTTTCCATGACTACAACCTAAATGATTAGTTACTGTGAAATGTTCATGACTACAACCCACAAAAGCCAGCTCCAAACCTCAGAAGTGAGGTAGGTATATGATGGTTGAAGTAACAAGAAGAGACACCAAACGCAACCAGACGATACATCATGGCCTCAAAACTCAGCCCCTGCAGACCTAAATGGAACAGTCCCAATGACCATGGTTTGGCCATGTCTGCAGAGTGGGAGAAGATCGGCTACTAGGACAAATATGGTAAACCAGGGATCGCTGGGAGGGCAACATTAGATAATCTCTAATAAAGGACCAAGGAATAAATTGGAACCAGGCCATGAGGAAGACAGCCGACAGGATAGTATGGCGCTGTCTCTGGCAAACCTCTACACCCCAGGGTAGAAGATGAAGGACTAAGTAAGTAATTTGCTGTATCAGTTTGCTTGTTCTTTTAGAGATGTAATGTTCTGTATCAGTTTGCTTGTTCTTTTAGAGATGTAATGTTCTGTATCAGTTTGCTTGTTCTTTTAGAGATGTAATGTTCTGTATCAGTTTGCTTGTTCTTTTAGAGATGTAATGTTCTGTATCAGTTTGCTTGTTCTTTTAGAGATGTAATGTTCTTATTATTTTTAATACATTCCGGCGCCCCCCCCCCCCCCCCCCCCCCCAAGCCGGCGGCTGCATGGCTTAAGAGCCGAGCCGGCCATATTGTAATAGTTTTCCTCCACAGAGTGTTGGGCCTACCTTTCTCCCTAAAGTGTTGGGCCAAATTTCCTCCCTAGAATATTGAGCCGAACTTCCTCTCCAGAGTGTTGGGCCAAATTTCCTCCTTAGAATATTAAGCCGAACTTCCTTTCCAGAGTGTTGAGCCGAACTTCCTCTCCAGAGTGTTGGGCCAAATTTCCTTCCTAGAGTGTTGGGCCGACCAATTTCCCTAGAGTATATAGTTAACCTTCTTCCGCAGAGTATTGGGCCGATCTTCCTCCCTACAGTGTTGGGCCGACCTTCCTCCCTACAGTGTTGGGCCGACCTTCCTCCTTAAAGTGTTGGGCAGACCTTCCTCTACAGAGTGTTGGGCCAAATTTTTGTCTCTAAAGTGTTGAGCCGACCTTCCTCTCCTGAGTGTTGGGCCAGATTTCCTCTCCATAGTAGTGAGCTGACCTTCCTCATCAGTGTTGGGCCACATTTCCTCCCTAGAGTATTGGGCCGACCTTCCTCCCTGGAGTGTTCGGCCAACCTCCCTCCCTAGAGTGTTGGGCCGACCACCCTACCTAGAGTCTTAGGCCGACCTAGAGTATTAAGGAAGTAAACAGGTAGAAACACATGTCTAATGATACTGGTATGATGTTACTGTCATTTTTGCCTGTATTATAGACGTCAACCTGTTTGATACTTTTTGATGGTCTAAGAGAGAGAACTGTCTATTAACTTTTCAGTGACAGGTTTGATTAGTGGTTATCTTCCCCTTGTCTTATTCATCTATCCTTATAAGGATCGATGTTGACCTGTTTCGGGGAAATGTCTTAAATAGTTGTCATGTCTTAAGTCGCTATTCACATGACCATATAAGGAGCCGTTTTGCCTCTTGTTTCGGGGAAACGCCCTGGTCTGTATTAGCTTTACTCAGGACTGTGCTTATTGCACATGCGCAGGTTTTTGCGCGCAGATCGAGAGACACTTCCGATCTGGGCAGTGTACCTGGGTTTCTGAACAGACAAGAGGTCCGGAGATTTTCTCTGCCATTATTATGGGGAAATGAAGTCCTCTGTGTGACTGATATGTCAGTGATTCTTCCCCAAGTTTATTCTGTACGCCAAGGATGGCAAGTGTTGTGTTTGGTGATTTTCTAGGATGCTGCCAAGGTAATATGTACACTTTAATCCTCTCGTATGCCTAGATATGCAGACTAGGTGCTGTCTGCACATAAGAACGATTGATATTTTTGAGGCGACATTTTTGAGTAGAGTTCACAGATGATATGATAGACAGAGCCTACTATTTGTACTCTATAAAGAAACCAAGACTATACGTCTTATTGTTGAATAGAAGCCCAGCAAAGATTGTACTGTTTGGGTACCCGCTATTCAGGCGGTATGTTTGGCATAGATGGATATGCCTTGCTTATGAGAAATAACACAGAGGTTATACCTTGTTATAGAGGGGCGCCACTACTTGCCGGCCTGATTCTGTCGACCATAGAGGCCCGCCTTTCGCGGCCTATATTCTTCACCAGAAGAGGGAGTAACTGGTATTTGTGTGATGCCAGGAAAAGCCATAGATTTTTTGTTAAGAAATTGGCAGAGCCTGCCTTATATGTCGTGCACGGCATATTTTGCTAGAGGTACCTGAATTATGCGCTTAGTCAGGGGTTTCCTGAGCTTTCAGTTATGAGTAGAAAAACGTAGATTTGACAGACCATTGTCATTAGCATCCTGATGTATGAGCTGATCAATGATTTGTGATGTCCAGATGATTTTGTTTCTTTCAACCATTACCATGTATATGAAGTCCTGATCCATGTGCAATTGACTGTGCTGTTGATGTCACGTATGTCTCGTAATAAATTGTCAATATGTTTGAAAAAGTCATCAGTATTACCACGTTTACTGACTTCTACCTGTGTTGAGTGGGTGTATTATGAAACTTGTCCAAGAGCCTATACGCTATTCGTTGTCTTCACCATCTTATAATGATGTCTACTACACCCAGTTCAACATCATGTCAAATTTGGACCACACAGTTCTACGAGCACTACCGCACAAATGAGAGCCTGTATGGTGTTTGAGAGAGAGTCAACATTACACCCTGTCAGCGCCTCAACGCTTGGCGACCCAAATATACACAACATTGTACTGTCCAGGTTTGACCTCCTACATTCAGCATTAACATTCGGTGGCTATGTCCTACTTTAACATTATGGTGGCCAGTATGGTACTGACAGCAGTACAAGGTCAGGGATAGTCACAGGAGTTTTTGGTAGCAGTAGTAGTTCCTGTCCGACATTGTATTGATATTTTGTATCTATATTTTGTCAACAACAAATTTTATCATCATCATGTTCCTGTCTTCCATTATATTGATATTTTGTATCTATATTTTGTCAACAACAAATTTCATCATCATCATGTTCCTGTCCAACATTGTATTGATATTTTGTATCTATATTTTGCCAACAACAAATTTTATCATCATCATGTTCCTGTCCGACATTGTATTGATATTTTGTATCTATATTTTGTCAACAAATTTCATCATCATCATGTTCCTGTCTGACATTGTATTGATATTTTGTATCTATATTTTGTCAACAACAAACTTCATCATCATCATGTTCCTGTCTTCCATTATATTGATATTTTGTATCTATATTTTGTCAACAACAAATTTCATCATCATCATGTTCCTGTCTTCCATTATATTGATATTTTGTATCTATATTTTGTCAATAACAAATTTCATCATCATCATGTTCCTGTACAACATTGTATTGATATTTTGTATCTATATTTTGTCAACAACAAATTTCATCATCATCATGTTCCTGTACAACATTGTATTGATATTTTGTATCTATATTTTGTCAACAACAAATTTCATCATCATCATGTTCCTGTCTTCCATTATATTGATATTTTGTATCTATATTTTTTCAACAACAAATTTCATCATCATCATGTTCCTGTACATTGTATTGATATTTTGTATCTATATTTTGTCAACAACAAATTTCATCATCATCATGTTCCTGTACACTACTTATGGACCATGTAACCACCATTGTAGATGGTTCCCTTGCAGGAAGCCTGCACTAAAGTGCTCCTGCAGCACTGGTCTCTGTGGCCATTGGTTTGACATGATGAGGTTGCCAACCTCGTGACTAGCCTCGTATGACATGCCTATGGATGCAGCAGTCCTAATCTATTTTTGTCTCTTCAGAGACCACCAGAAAACTTCACCCCGGGGTCAAATACATTTAACTGTCTTGGCTGCTACCTTGACCTTGTACGATATTTCTGTAGTAGTTCTTCATTCAGTTTATTTTTACACAAACATTAATTACTAACAATATTCTTTTGGTCCTACAGCCCTGCCTGATGATATGTACAAATATCTGGAGTAGTCAACAAGCTGTTTGCCATTCCTGAGTCACAGACAAGACGCACCATTCCTGAGTCACAGATAACATGCACCATTCATAAGTCACAGACAAAACGCACCATCACTGAGTCACAGACAAGATGCACCATTCCTGACTCACAGACAAAATGCACCATTCCAGCGTCACAGACAAGATGCACCATTCCTGAGTCACAGACAAGATGCACCAATCCTGAGTCACAGACAAGATGCACCATTCCAGAGTCACAGACAAGACACACCATTCCTGAGTCACAGACAAGATGCACCATTCAAGTCACAGACAAGACGCACCATTCCTAAGTCACAGACAAGATGCACCATTCCAGAGTCACAGACAAGACACACCATTCCTGAGTCACAGACAAGACACATCAGTCCTGAGTCACAGACAAGATGCACCATTCAAGAGTCACAGACAAGACGCATCAGTCCTGAGTCACAGGCTAGATCTCTCTGTTCTAAATACATGTCTAGATCTGTCTGTTCTATACATTGTTCTAGATCTCTCGGTTCTAATTGTATTCATATTCTATATACATTGCATATCTCTGTATACTACATGTACTAAATCTCTCATTTGTATATGTACTAGATCGCTCTGTTCTACATGTACTAGATCTCTCAGTTCTATATGTACTAGATCTCTCAGTTCTTTTAGTACTAGATCTCTGTTCTATATCTCTCATTTCTTTTAGTACTAGATCTTTCTGTTCTATATGTACTAGATCTCTCAGTTCTACTTATATATTTCTAAATCTCTTCTATATGTACTTCTAGATATCTCTATTCTATATTTACTTCTAAAACTCTCTACTATATGTGCTTCTAGATATATCTCTCCCTTCTGTTATGTACTTCTAGAACTCTCTCATCTATATATACTTCTAGACTTCCCTTACTTCTGTTATATACATCTAGATCTCTATGTCACAAATTTCACATGTATCTTTGTACTATATGTACTTCTAGATGTCTCTATTCTATATGTACTTCTATATTATTCTCTTCTATTATGTACTTCTAGATTCTTCTCCTCTATTATGTACTTCTAGAACTCTCTCTTCTATTATGTACTGCTAGAACTTTCTCTTCTATATATACTTCAAGACCTCCCTAGCTTCTGTTATATTTCACCTAAATCTTTGTACTATATGTACCTCTATATCTCTCTCTTCTATTATATACTTCTAGATTATTCTCTACTATATTTGCTTCTAGATATCTCTTCTAAATGTATTTCTATAGCTCCCTCTTCTATACATAATCCTACATCTTTCTTCTGTATACACTACGCCTACGTCTCCCATGTCTCCCCTTAACCTGAAAATTCCCCATCAGTGATCGTAAGTCTATGTTAGTCTGGTTTTCTTGGTCTATGACTGATCCTTGCCGTCCCTGCTGTGGAATGTCCAGGGTCAGAGGAAGAGGTAGACCAAAATAAATATGGACATGACAGAGATGACAGTTAACCCTGACACCAAAATACACATGGACAAGAAAACTGGAGACAGAGATAATAAGATTGGCATGGGACAGGAAGATTTAAGAGTATATTTGTTAACAACCTGTTCTCCACTGGCAGCTTGTCATGATGATGATGACGACACATATAAATATATGTTGTTATTCACGACATCATGTAGAGGACACATCCTAACGTAATAAGATAACTTCTGGGTTTTGTCATTTCATTCTTTTTTTGTGTTGAATGCTACATTACATGAAATCAAATTTTAAACAAACAATAAATTCAACAACACTAACACAGCGTTGATTCTTTTTTGATTTTGAAAATGTGAGACTAATTTTTATTTTCAAAGAATAACATTTACAGACATAATTTCTAACTTCCAAATTCACTATAATGCTTCTCATTAGGTAAACACCTTTGACATTTGTGTAGTGTATGGCAATTTTATATGTATATGTGCAGACGTACTCCGTGTGGTTCCCAGGGAAACAAACAAAGGTATAAAGCCACGGCTCCCTCAGGTGACTAATGAGAGGATGTGCAAGAGGTTGGCAACCTCATCACATAAAACAATGTCTACAGGAATACCTAGTGCTCTGTCACAGGATGACTGCACAGTGGCTGCCTGTAGTCATTAAAAGGAACCTGTGTGTTTCCAGTCATCTATTTTTTTTGTTCAAACAAAAGTTGAAGAATATTGCTGCCTTTGGCAAGCGTGTAGACTAGCTTGTATCTTACAATGTAGCTGTTGACACCTGATGTGTGTATGTGTGTGTGAATGCGCATGCAGATCAGATTGTGTTTAACAATGTAGTTATGATACTTGTGCCATATGTGTGCACACGTGTAAGTGTGTGTGTGTGTGTGTGTATGTATACATCCATGCCCTGCAGGAGTGTTAGCATTAGTAAAAGACTACAGCAGAAGTCAAACATTTATCTGAAATACAGATGAGTAACGTGAAAACCGATTTGTTTCATACCAGAAGGATGAAAAATGGTTTAAACTTTTAAATGTTCAAAAACAATTTTAAACACTCCAATTTTCATGAGACCTTCTATAAGCATACCACAGACTGTAAAGCCATACGACTGTAAAGCCATATAGTTATAAAGCCATACAACTGTGAAGCAATGTAACAGAACACTAAAAATTATAGATGAGGTTATACATGCCCAAACACGGCTGTGACCTCCTGTATTGACAGCCCCACATGTTTTTTAGAACAAAACATATCTGGTACTGAGATTGATGGAATGGATAAAGAGGCTAGTGAATACTGAATAAAGCGCTGAGGACCACCACCGATAGTTGTCAAGGCAAGGTTATTTAGTCGCGTGGGGCAGTTACATCTACTAATGCACAGAGATGTGGTCACCGACAATATGGAGGTATATTAACCCCTCTCCCTGCAGGTATTTTTAGAAAAAGGCTAACACAAGAAACAACACTCACATCCAACAGTTGGCAAGTTGAAATCCACATAATAAGAAAGAATCCCAGAATGTAAAATATTTGTAGAAAGGAAAGAACTTAAAACAGTGAAGCAGTTTAACTATCTTGGATCTATCATAACATCAGAAATGACAGTTCTGCTGTCCTTAAGGACCAGACCAAGTGAATGACAGTTCTGCTGTCCTTAAGGACCAGACCAAAAGAATGATAGTTCTGCTGTCCTTAAGGACCAGACCAAGTGAATGAAAGTTCTATTGTCCTGAAGGACCAGACCAAGTGAATGAAAGTTCTATTGTCCTTAAGGACCAGACCAAGTGAAAGAAAACAGTATTTTCTTGAAGAAGTAAATCTTTTCAAATGGTGGTAAATGTGACGCAACACTTCTAAATAACAAACTAGCTGGCATATCTTATACAGAGAGCAACTGGAGAACCCTGCCACTGGGTTATAAATATCAAATGTGAGATTTTTGTTTTCTAAACATCTTAGCTCCTCTGGTACCACACAGGGTAACTGTGCCAGAAATTATCTTAAATACATTTACAATGCACTTTTAAAAAATCTGGCCTATCTGAAACATCGGTATGACACTGAACTGTCAACTTTATTTTCTCAGAACTTCGGACATAACCGCTGTCACACACGGATAAATACACACATTGTTTTGTTTAGTTCTAATATCTTTTTAATCACTGTCAGGTTCTGTGACAGGCACTTCCTGTGATATATATCAGAACATGCTCAAGATACCATTTTCATGGTGTCCCATCACAAATCTGAACAAGGTGCATTGGCTGATGTTGTAACACTTTTATTTAATGGGTTGGTTCACACTGAGATATAAGGTCAGAATTCTTGAAGTATGATACAACTGTAGACAGGGATTTAAAAAAAACAATACCCAGTAAAAGAAAAAGGTTTGAGGATCATCTTAAAAAAATAGCAAAGAGCCATTTTCTGTTGCTTAAAATGCTAACAAAAGACTAAATTGTTGTCAAGTGGTGGTGATGCTTCCTGTATTGAATTTGTGGGTGTCAACATTGCCACTTCTCAAATGTGGATAATGGTACTACCTGTGTTGTAGTTGGTAATGGCACCAGCAGAATTCAAAGATGCTTCCCCCCCCTTCTACTCAAAACAATTATTCTATATATAGGCATCACATGACTGAACCAATTCTGGAAACTGTCATCTCAAGAACAGATCCGTATTCCTGAAACTTGTGTTATCTCTGCCAGAAAAATAGGTAAATACAGATACATAAAACATTGTGTTACTATAGATATGTAAAACATGAAAAAAATACAGCACTATGAAAAATATATACATAAAACATATAGCAGTAAGAGACATATAGATACATAAAACATATAAATATAGCAGTAAGAGAAATATAGATACATAAAACATATAAATATAGCAGTAAGAGAAATATAGATACATAAAACATATAAATATAGCAGTAAGAGAAATATAGATACATAAAACATATAAATATAGCAGTAAGAGAAATATAGATACATAAAACATATAAATATAGCAGTAAGAGAAATATAGATACATAAAACATATAAATATAGCAGTATGAGAAATATACGAGGGGCGTTCAGAAAGTAATGCACCACATCGTTTTTCTCAGGAGCTGTTTATTAAAAAAGCATGAAATTTATACACAATATACATGGATATGTCATGTAAACATCGGTATTATTCAACATAATCCCCATCAACTTGTACGGCTTTATACCAGCGCGAAACAAGTGCATGTATTCCTAGCCCGTACCAGATTTTGTCTTGATCATGTAGCCATTTCTTCGCTGCATGAATCACTCCTTCATCATCTTCAAACCTTGTCCCACGGAGTGCATCTTTAAGTGGACCAAACAGATGAAAATCAGAGGGTGCCAAATCGGGACTATAGGGTGGATGGGGTAGTACAGTCCAACCCAATTTGGTGATTGCTTCCCTTGTTGCCAGACTTGTGTGAGGGCGCGCATTGTCGAGAAGGAGAAGCAGGTCTGCTGGATTCTTGTGCGGCCGAACTCTGCGAAAACGTTGATTGAGTTTTTTCAATGTCTTAATGTAAGCTTGCGAATTGATTGTCTCTCCTCTTGGCATAATGTCCACAAGAATCACACCTTCAATGTCCCAAAAGACAGTGATCATGACCTTTCCAGCTGAAGGAATTGTCTTGAATTTCTTTCTTTGTGGTGATTGCGGATGATGCCACTCCATTGACTGTCTTTTTGTCTCAGGTTCAAAATGATGTGCCCAGGTTTCGTCACCTGTAACGATCTTAGCCAAAAAGTTCTCTCCATCAGCCTTGAAACGCTCCAACAATTCAGAAGAAATTGCTTTCCTTTGCAATCGGTGGTCATTTGTGAGACTTCGAGGAGCCCATCTTGCGCAAACCTTAGAAAATCCGAGAGTTTTTATAACTGCATTTGCGCTACCAATGCTGACTGACAGCTGTAAGGCCAATTGTTGAGTAGTGATTCGCCTATCAGTAAGAATAATGCCCTCAGCGCATTTCAACATTTCTGCGTTGGTGGCTGTGGCAGGACGTCCACAGAACGGCCGATCAAGCAGCTCCGTATCTCCACTTCTTGATTCTTTGATTCTCTGAACCCAGCGACTGACTCTACTCCTCTCGACTGCAAAACTTCAATACATATCACATAGACGCTTGTGAATGTTCACAACAGTTTCCTTCTCTGCAACGAGAAATTCTATCACAATTCGCTGCTTAACGCAAGTTGCCAACACGCTCCATTTCAACGGTTTAGGGCAGCCGTATTATTTGGTCGGTTGCAGTGCAATTTGGTGCACACAAATGGCACATGCCATATTTGAAGTGTGCAAAATTTCATGCTTCTATCTTCATTATTAGCTGCGAAAAACGATGTGGTGCATTACTTTCTGAACGCCCCTCGTAGATACATAAAACATATAAATATAGCAGTAAGAGAAATATAGATACATAAAACATATAAATATAGCAGTATGAGAAATATAAATACATAAAACATATAAATATAGCAGTACAAGAAATATAGATATATAAAACATATAAATATAGCAGTACAAGAAATATAGATACATAAAACATATAAATATAGCAGTACAAGAAATATCATCATCATCATGTGACATATTCTTTCCAGAACGTTGTCTCCATTACAGCTGCTCTGAACGCATCACGATTCTGGGCAAGTCGACCTGCATCAGCCAAAGACAAGTTCAGACTCTCTGTGATGTCCTGGGTCCACCGTCGTCTAGGTCGACCCCTTCCCCTTTTTCCAGGGACCATGCCTTCCATCACTGTTTTTTCCAGACTATTATGTCTTTTTATATGACCGAAAAATTTCAGCTTCCTTATTGCGATGGTATTTAGGAGCCAATGTTCCTGTACGTTTAGTGAGTGCAGTACTTCTCTGTTGGTCTTTTTTTCTGTCCAGGGTATTCTCAACATCCTTCTGTAGCATTTCATTTCGAATGATGTAATCTTTTTGCAACTGTTTTATTGAGTGTCCAAGTCTCGCAGCCGTATGTTGCTACTGGGAATATACATGCTCTGATCAGTTGTAACTTTGTTTCTTTGCTTGTGCCTTGCCATAGGTTTTTCATCTGTATTAGCTTATGTGAAGCAATTGCAAGTCTTCTTTTAATTTCTACTGCAGTCGCCACAAGCTGTTAATGATTGATCCTAAGTATTCGAATTCATTGACACTTTCCAGTTCTTCGTTATCAATTTCAATTTCTGGTTTGGTCTTTACTTTGTCTGTTGTCAATACTTTGGTCTTCTTGGTGTTTAGGTATAGATTCTGGGCCTCGCTGTGTTTTTTTGGTGGACAGAAGTAATTGTTCAAGTCCTTTTGGGTTGGTCGATAGGAGGACTGTGTCGTCAGCATATCTGATTTCCGGGATCTGGTACCCGCCGATGTTAAATGAGTCAAACTCTGTGTGTTCTTGGTCATCTCTTACGTTTCTCATGATATTCTCGGCATAAATGTTAAACAGGTAAGGGGAAAGGGTACAGCCTTGTCTTACTCCTTTCTGTACTTCAAACCATTCTGATGTTTCCCCCTCTATTCTTACGGCTGCCTGTTGTTCTTGGTACAGCAGTGCGATGAGTTGTATAAGGTGGTTTGGAAATCTAGATACATAAAACATATAAACATAGCAGTATGAGAAATAGATATATAATACATATAAATACAGCAGTATGAGAAATATAGATACATAAAACATATAAATACAGCAGTATGAGAAATATAGATACATAAAACATATAGCAGTAAGAGAAATACAGATTTTTAAAACATGATATACAGTACAAGATATATACAGATACATAAAACAAGATATAAATGCAGTAAGAGATGTAAAAATTAAATAAAACATGATATAAACGCAGTAAGATATACAGATAGATAAAACATATAAATACAGCTGTAAGAGAAATACTGATACATAAATCAAGGTATAAATTTAGCAACAGAAATACATATTACATAAAAAAAAGGTTAAAAAAAAAAAAAAAGGTAAAGGATCACGTGACACGCCCATTAAGGCATATTGGGAATATGGTGTTAGGCCCATATTTTCTTGACCATCGGTTCACTAGGGGTGATGTGGTCAGTACCACGCCGACCGCCTTAACCTTCCCAGAATTGCTGTGGTATCCATTTCATGAGGCTAAGTCGACCTTGGAGCCATTTGCGGTCTAAAAAATCCCTCCTCATCTGGGGATCGAACCATGACCGCCGAACTGGGAAGCCAGTGCACTAACCACTGCACCAACGTTGCTCCCCACATAATGCAAGATATAAATACAGCAAGAGGAATACAGATACATAAAACAAGATATAAATACAGTAAGAGATATAGAGATATATACAACAATATATAAAATACAGTAGAAGATATACAGATATATACAACAAGATATAAATACAGTAAGAGATATAGATATATACAACAATATATAAAATACAGTAGGAGATATACAGATATATACAACAATATATAAAATACAGGAAGAGATATACAGATATATACAACAATATATAAAATTCAGTAAGAGATATACAGATATATACAACAATATATAAAATTCAGTAAGAGATATACCGATATATACAAAAATATATAAAATTCAGTAAGAGATATACAGATATATACAACAATATATAAAATTCAGTAAGAGATAAACAGATATATACAACAATATATAAAATACAGTAAGAGATATACAGATACATAAAACACAATATAAATGCATTAATTCATCCATTAAAAGCTCTAATGACTGGTGCTGGCAATCATGTCTCTCCATTTCCTTCAATCACTCATGTCTTAAATCTTCCCTTGTCACATGGTCAGTCTGCCATGTTATTTCTGTCTTTCTCTTCTACGTGAGCTGAATTGACCAGCTTTTACCAGACCACTTTGTTTCTCATCCCATGACGTGACTAAACATCTTCAACTATCTGCGTCTCGTTGACTGATCACATTCTTTTCCCTCCGAGCCACTTTCTCATTTTATCTTCTGACTGTAAACTGCTTCCTTCTCAGGTTCCAATCTCTGCTGCTTCTAATTTTCTTGTCTTAAACTTGCTGCTTGTCCAGGTTTCACATGCATAAAGTAATACAGGATGTATGTTGAACCACAATAATATCACACTCACTGTCAATAAGTTTTTTTTTTTGTTGGCTAGAATGTTTTTCATGCGGTAGAAACCCGATTCTGGCGTAGTAGTTTTGTCCTTACTTAATTTCAGTTTGCTACATACCTGTCATGTCATGCTATGATTGATCCATCAGGACAGCTGAACAGTTACTATTCTTTATTCTCTTTCTTAGTCATTACATCTTCTACACCTTAACAGAGAGTTGAGGTGTCACAGACAGCACAATGGGCAATAACATTTTAAGGCAAACAGCTGACTGGCCTGTTGTGTCCAAATTTGTCCTCAAGATTGCATTAGATAGCTATGAAACCACTGATCCTATCTGGTTCAGTTTCAGCTCTTGAAATGGGGCTTTCACTCCTCTTTTACCAGAAGGTGTCGAGGGTCACCCTTTCCTCTAGAGGGCTATAATTTCCTCGTTTACCAATGGGTATAGAGGAATATGCCAGAATGAGCATCATCCAAACAGACATGCCACACTATCTCAGAATTTATAACTGGGAGGGCCCGTTATCGGGAACACCACATACAGTCTATCAAGACAGTTGTTCGCCTGCAATCTCCATTTTTCCATGCACCATTATTCAGACAGCAGAAGTCTACTTAAAACACTCTAATTTTTTCAAAGCAAATGTGCCAGCCAACCGTCCCAGGCTCAGCGAAGAGCACCAGAGAGAGAGAGCCGGCAGACAGTAGGGCAGGAGACAACGGGCAGAGAACCAACGCGAGCCGGAATGCCCACCTGCGCCTGAGATCCAACTATGAGCTTTTTAACTGCAACAACTTTAATATACGCTACTGGAGTTGGAATTACTGCAGCTGCTGGCACCAGACTTGCCCTCCAATAGATCCTCGTTAAAGGGTTTAAAGTCTACTCATTCCAATTTCGGGGACTCGAAAGAGTCCCGTATTGTTATTTTTCATCACTACCTCCCCCATGCTGGGAGTGGGTAAGTTGTCCACCTACTGCCTTCCTTGGATATGGTAGCCATTTCTCATGCTCCCTCTCCAGAATCAAACCCTGATTCACCATTACAAACACGATATGCATGTCACGTACCATTGACATTTGATAGGGTAGACATTTGAACACTGCGTCATCGGCACATGAGGCCATGCGATCAGCATGGTGAAGTCTCTAACACACCACTCCCCTACAGCAGCATCTGCTATGGAACTACCTTTACCTTTGATCCAAGTAGAATCACGTCATCTAAGGAACCTTAACTCATTTTATCAGGCATTCGTGGTTTCACCGTGAGACTGTCAACTTAGTTTTACCAGCTTTAATGCTTCCCTATCTACAAATATTTCACATTCTGTGATTAATGACAAGAGACAAAACACATTAATCTATACAGACATACAAGATATGACAGACATACAAGATATGACAGACATAAAAGATATGACAGACATACAAGATATGACAGACATACAAGATATGACAGACATACAAGATATGACAGACATACAGGGGGGAGCCGCGCTGGTGTAATGGTTACCACACTGCGCTGGCGATCGAGTGATCCAGGTTCAAGTCCGAGTGAGCACATTTGAAAGAGTGTCGTCGACCGGGATTTGGACTGGATTAATTCGAGCCCTGGCGAGTACATTTGAAGAAGTGTTGTCGACCAGGGACTGGAATAACCCAACCGGCTCCTGAGCCAACCCAGCTCTAATGGGTACTCTCCTAAGACGGCAAGTATCTGCCTGAATGGCGAGAGGACTCCTGTCAGCGTACAGGAAAAATAGGATACTCATGTAAATTCAGTCTCATGTTAGACATACTAACCTGAGATTTCGCCTCGAGTAATAGCGGCGTACGTAAAAAAAAAAAAGAAAAAAGATACAGAGAAGATTAGTATACATATAACAAGGTATAGAAACATAAATGGAAATGATCACCACAACAACTAAACAAAAAAAAAAAGACAGTACGTACTTCAAGCTGTCTGTATGGGCCTTGTATTCCATGATTGTGTTTGGTGGCAGGTTGAGTACTCTCTGTAATGTGTCCCTGATACGAGCTATGATGGCCTGGTCATTGCTGCGGTTCCACAGAGACAAAATGTCATCCTGGGTGAGACATGATTCACAAATACAAATAAATAAAAATAACTCAAAGAAAATGTCATGAATACACTTGTGTTAACATCATTACAGTTAAAATACAGTTTTTGTCAAACCCAGCAAATACTTAATTTCTTAGTAAAGCATTTGTCCTGAATTATTTCAAATGTGCCTCCTATAGTATGACAGAGATCGTGTTACATATACCCCTCATAATTCTGTGGTTCATAAACATGGACACTGAACAAGAAAGTGGAGGACAGGACTGAAGCCCTTGAAATGGGGATATAGATGGAGATGTATCATTCATAATTCTGTGGTGTAGAATCATGGACACTGAACTTATATAACTACAGAAATGTTGTCAAGGATGTGATGCTTGAAGACGGCAGGAAACAAATAAAGGATTCACTCATCTAAACAAATATGATGTGATGGGAAATCAATGACAAGATATTACTACTGCTGGAAGAACTCCCTCTTGACGCTACTGGCAATGACAGAGTGAAAATCTGGAACTGCAAGGTATACAAATTATGGAATGCAAATTTTCAATAAATAGGCTTGTGAAACAATAGCAGACATTTGGTAACATTTTTTTTTTTAACACAGGCGATAAAAAAACAGCAGCAACAGTGCAGTAACAGATACAAAATCTGAAGTCATTATTATATTAGTTTCTGCAGAATAATCACAGTGTGGAACACATAAAGTAGCTGATGTACTTCTCTGAGTCAATGTTATGAAGGTTTACAAGTTGAGTCAATGTTATGAAGGTTCACAAGTTGAGTCAATGTTATGAAGGTTCACAAGTTGAGTCAATGTTATGAAGGTTCACAAGTGAAGTCACACACAAAAAATAAGTAAGGGCAGCATCTCAGAATCTTTATTATCAAGTAATAACAGTCATAGCTCTGAAACAATCAAGAACAACATTAACAAGAACTCAACTTTGATAAATGGATGCCTGTGTAGAATCAAAAGATTTAAATGGCACGATAAGGTCACCAACATGAAACTGATGATAAGAACTAGACATGTACCTGTGGAACAAGAGATGACAAGAACTAGACACGTACCTGTGGAACAAGAGATGACAAGAACTAGACACGTACCTGTGGAACAAGAGATGACAAGAACTAGACATGTAACTGGAACAAGAGATGACAAGAACCAGACACGTACCTGTGGAACAAGAGATGACAAGAACTAGACACGTAACTGTGGAACAAGAGATGACAAGAACTAGACTCGTACCTGTGGAACAAGAGATGACAAGAACTAGACATGTACCTGTGGAACAAGAGATGACAAGAACTAGACACGTACCTGTGGAACAAGAGATGACAAGAACTAGACATGTAACTGTGGAACAAGAGATGACAAGAACTAGACATGTACCTGTGGAACAAGAGATGACAAGAACTAGACATGTAACTGTGGAACAAGAGATGACAAGAACTAGACACGTACCTGTGGAACAAGAGATGACAAGAACTAGACACGTACCTGTGGAACAAGAGATGACAAGAACTAGACATGTAACTGTGGAACAAGAGATGACAAGAACTAGACACGTAATTGTGGAACAAGAGATGACAAGAACTAGACATGTAGCTGTGGAACAAGAGATGACAAGAACTAGACATGTAACTGTGGAACAAGAGATGACAAGAACTAGACACGTACCTGTGGAACAAGAGATGAGAAGAACTAAACATGTACCTGTGAAACAAGAGATGACAAGAACTAGACATGTACCTGTGGAACAAGAGATGAGAAGAACTAGACACGTACCTGTGGAACAAGAGATGACAAGAACTAGACAAGTACCTGTGGAGCAAGAGATGACAAGAACCAGACAAGGGCCAGTGAAACAAGAGATGACAAGAACTAGATATGTACCTGTGGAACAAGAGATGACAAGAACTAGACACGTACCTGTGGAACAAGATATGAGAAGAGTAGACATCTCTTAGAATCATGGACACTGAACTTATATAACTACAGAAATGTTGTCAAGGATGCGATGCTTGAAGACGGCAGGAAACAAATAAAGGATTCACTCATCTAAACAAATATGATGCAATGGGAAATCAATGACAAGATATTACTACTGCTGGAAGAACTCCCTCTTGACGCTACTAGCAATGACAGAGTGAAAATCTGGAACTGCAAGGTATACAAATTATGGAACGCAAATTTTCAGTAAGTAGGCTTGTGAAACAATAGCAGACATTTGGTAACATATTTAAAGGTAAAGGATCCCGTTACATGCCCATTGAGGCATATTCAGAATATGGTGTTAGGCCCATATTTTCTTGACCATCGGCACACTATGGGTAACGTGGTCAACATCACGCCAGATTTGGTAACATATTTTTTTTAAACAGGCCATAAAAAAACAGCTGCAACAGTGCAGTAACAGATACAAAATCTGAAGTCATTATTATATTAGTTTCTGCAGAATAATCACAGTGTGGAACACATAAAGTAGTTGATGTACTTCTCTGAGTCAATGTTATGAAGGTTCACAAGTTGAGTCAATGTTATGAAGGTTCACAAGTTAAGTCAATGTTATGAAGGTTCACAAGTTGAGTCAATGTTATGAAGGTTTACAAGTTGAGTCAATGTTATGAAGGTTCACAAGTTGAGTCAATGTTATGAAGGTTCACAAGTTGAGTCAATGTTATGAAGGTTCACAAGTGAAGTCACACACAAAAAATAAGTAAGGGCAGCATCTCAGAATCTTTATTATCAAGTAATAACAGTCATAGCTCTGAAACAATCAAGAACAACATTAACAAGAACTCAACTTTGATAAATGGATGCCTGTGTAGAATCAAAAGATTTAAATGGCACGATAAGGTCACCAACATGAAACTGATGACAAGAACTAGACATGTACCTGTGGAACAAGAGATGACAAGAACTAGACACGTACCTGTGGAACAAGAGATGACAAGAACTAGACATGTAACTGGAACAAGAGATGACAAGAACTAGACATGTACCTGTGGAACAAATGATGACAAGAATTAGATACGTACCTGTGGAACAAGAGATGACAAGAACTAGACATGTAACTGTGGAACAAGAGATGACAAGAACTAGACATGTAACTGTGGAACAAGAGATGACAAGAACTAGACATGTACCTGTGGAACAAATGATGACAAGAACTAGATACGTACCTGTGGAACAAGAGATGACAAGAACTAGACATGTAACTGTGGAACAAGAGATGACAAGAACTAGACATGTACCTGTGGAACAAGAGATGAGAAGAACTAGACACGTACCTGTGAAACAAGAGATGACAAGAATTAGACACATACCTGTGGAACAAGAGATGAGAAGAGTAGACATGTACCTGTGGAACAAGAGATGAGAAGAGTAGACAAGTACCTGTGGAACAAGAGATGAGAAGAGTAGACATGTACCTGTGGAACAAGAGATGAGAAGAGTAGACAAGTACCTGTGGAACAAGAGATGAGAAGAGTAGACAAGTACCTGTGGAACAAGAGATGAGAAGAGTAGACAAGTACCTGTGGAACAAGAGATGAGAAGAGTAGACGCTGGCTATTTATTGAGGAAACCTGTTGACTGCATTACTAGGCAGTACTTGTTCTGGAACCAGCAGGGCAAGAGATGTAGAGGCAGACGGAAGAACACGCGGAGAAGAGCGTTGGAGACAGAAATGAAAATGATGAAGAAGACAAGGAAAGACCTTGAGCTGATGTCATGTGACAGGAAGACATGACATTTTATTGAAGGCATATGCTCCTTGGGGAGCTAAACAGTACTGACTGACTAGTAGTCGTGAAGTCAACTGTGTACCTGAAACCGGATAGAAATGACTGCTCCACAGATTTCTTCCCCGACCATGAACTGTTCCCCAAGCAAGGCTAGAATGAGATTTTCCCAACATCTTGATGCCAGACCTTTTTTCAAACGTATGACCCATTTACCACCATGTTTATTAGCGTCATCCTGAAAAACAAAGAAGAGACTGGTAGCTCTAAAAAAACAAAACAAAGAAAGCTTCCATTATTGCTGACACTGGTAAGCTATAACAGCACAAACCAAAGAAAACGTTCATTATAACATGTCTTTTAAATGAATATAACGGGCATTTTAAAAAATTAGACTAAAAATGGTACTGTGACTGTGTGGGCAGAAGAATTTAATTTTAGACTGAAATTAATTTTCAATCTAGTCTATGGTGTTTATTTGTGCCCTTGTTGGTATGATCTCACACAGGAGTGGGTGATCTAAAGGAAACTAAAAGACTTGGCCATCTTTGACAATAACAAACTTGCGAGAAGCAGGAGATGTAATCAGAGACGGTCCTCGTTTATAGCCATCTAGGAGCTGTCTGACACAAGTGGAACACACCTTGGTTGAGTAGGAAACTGTGAGAAGTATGAGTGAGATAACAGATAACGTGGAAAGTTGTGTACTAATAGGAAGGTAATCCTTGCTATGACTGAGCAACTAAGTATGTGGCATCAAAGAGTATCTTGTGTCATCCATGCTGGGCAGCATAAGACACCTGATTCGCTCCTTCAAGAGAAGTGGGCATAGCTTGCCAGACATATGACATGGCTATCTTAAGGCATATGTAAGATTTAAACTAAAACAGTTGAAGGCTCGAGTCAGAGTTCAGAAGTAGCCAATTTGTCTTCTTATGTGATATGTACCATCGTATGATACGCCAGTGAGGTTGGGGATATTGCACAGGTTCATCGCCAAGAGAACTATCAACATTGAGGTATGCTTACCTATGAGTACATTTTACAATATTCTAGATTTAGTAATCTTAGATGTTTCAGGGGCATTTGCTGATGATGTTGCCCTGATTGCTAAATCAGAGGCACATCTCCAATCCAACCTGCAAGTCTGGAAGGAAGAGCTGGAGAAGAGAGGGATGGTCATAAGCAGCTCTAAAACAAAATCCATGGTGATATCACGAGAAGAAAGAAAACATCAGATTAAGCTGGGAGAACAGGTCCTGGAGCAGGTCGACCACTTTAAATACCTCGGAGCTATTATAGACCGAAAGGGAGGCATCAAAGAAGAGTTGGCCACTCGAAAAGCAGCAGCTGGGAGACTTTTTCAGGCCATAAATCAAGGATTCCTCAGCAAGAGAGAGGTTGGTAAGAAAACGAAGATGGCTGTATACCGCTCCACCTACGTCCCAGTCTTGACATATGGATGCGAGTCATGGGCAATGACTACAACCCATAAAAGCCAGATCCAAACCTCAGAAATGAGGTATCTGAGGAAGGTGGTTGAAGTAACAGGAAGAGACATGGTACGCAACCAGACGATACGTCAAGGCCTAAAATGCCACCCCCTACAGACCCAAGTAGAACAGTCCCAACTAAGATGGTTTGGCCATGTCTGCAGAATGGGAGAAGATCGGCTACCACGACAAGCATGGGAAACAAAGAGCCAAGGATCCAGACCCCGAGGACGACCCAGAGTCCGCTGGGAGGACAACATTAGACAATCTTTGAAGGATCGAGGACTAGAATGGAACCAGGCCAGGAGGAAGACAGCCGATAGAATAGTCTGGCGCTCTCTCTTCCAAACCTCTACACCTCACGGTAGAAGGGGAACGACTAAGTAAGTAAGTAAGTAAGATGTTTCAGGAACTCCGCCAATGCCGGTCCCAAGCCCGGATGAAAAAGGAGGAGGGCGGCCTGCATGGAGGCCGTAAGGAGGCAGCCCCTCCACCATGCAAAGGCACAACAGGCCAATCACCTGTTTGCTTTAAATCACGATTACTAGCAACACAAGAGAGAAAACTGGACTGATTCTAAAGGCGACGAACTGGAACGGACTACGGACTACGACTTATGGAACTTGGAACACAAGAAGTATAAATGGGAAGGAAGAGGAGCTGGTGGAAGAGATGAGGAAAGCAAAACTAGAAATCCTGGCTATAACGGAAACAAAGAAAAAAGGACAAGGAGTCATGGATCTCGATGGCAACACGCTGCTCTACAGTGGTGTACCCATGTCTGAAAGAGCTAAAGGGGGCGTGGGTTGCATTGTGGCCCAAAATCAAAAGATAGTATCAAGGGATGGAACTTTGTCTCGGAGCGCATTATGGTTGTTAAACTAAAAGAAGGAGAAACCATAGTCAACCTGGTCATAGTGTATGGGCCAAATGAGGATGAGAGAGCAGAGGTCAAGGAGGAATTCTTCGAGCTGCTTCAAAGGACAGTGGATGACTGCCTAGATGAAGTTATCATGCTCGGAGATGACCATGCTACCTTTTTTAATGCCAGAGTTGGAAATGACCATGCTAGATGGGGTGGAGTTATCGGAAGATATGGAGAAGATACTCTCAATGACAATGGAAAGCGACTCCTTAGATTCTGCAGTGAGCAGAATCTGATCATTACAAACACAAAGTTCCCCCATAAGCGCATACATGCATACACTAGATGTGAACCAACAAAGAATGAGAAGTCAGTGATCGACTATGCCATTGTTCGGAGAAGCTCATTCAAATATGTCCGAGATGCTAGAGTCTGGAGGGGGCCAGAGATTGGAAGTGATCACTACCTGCTAACAATCAAAAGAACAACTGAAAGAGTTGCTCAGCCTAGGAACTGTCCAACATCACGCAAGAAACCAAGTAAACGAGCAGGAGAAATGAGCATTAGGACCTACAAGCTGAGAGAGCCAGAAATTAAGACCAGATATCAGGGGCTTATTGCTGCAGCGGTGAGCAACACAGAAGAACGACCTGATGACTTGGAAACCCTCTGGATTAAATTCAAGGATATCATAAAGACAGCTGCTGCAGAAGCATGCGGTGAAGTCCGACTTGGGAACAAGAGAAAGAGGACACCTTGGTGGACAGAGGAAGTCAAAGAGAAAATAAGAGAGAAGAAAATGGCATGGAAACAATACTTAGGAGCTAAAAAACACAACAGGACAAATGGAAAAATATAGAGAATATGTGACACTCAGAACAGAAGCAAAGAACAAAGTGCTAGCAGCAAAACAGAAGTCCTGGGAAGAATTTGGAGAAAAGCTAGAAAAAGATGCACAAGAAAACCAGAAATTGTTCTATAAGACCCTAAAGAACATGAGGAAGGAAAAACAATGCCCTCTCAAATTTATAAAGGACAAGCAAGGCAAATTGCTTACTGCCCCGAAGGAAGTAATGGGAAGATGGAAAGAATATTTCTCAGAACTCCTGGATGGTGAGCATGGTGAAGCATCAGAAATGATAAACACTAGCACAGAAGAGAAAACCAATGATGGTGAAGATGACATAAAGATGGAAGAACTGAAGGCAGCACTGGAGAAAATCAAGATGGGCAAAGCAGCAGGGCATGATGGTATAACACCAGAAATGGTTAAGTTCATGGGAGCATCAGGCGACCTATTACTCTTAAGGGTTTTACAGGCAGCGTGGTACAACAAGACCATACCAAAGGATTGGGAGATTGCCATCATAACACCAATTTTCAAAAAGGGTGACAATCGACAGTGTGGAAACCATAGAGGCATATCCCTTCTCAGTGTCCCTGGTAAAATCTACTCTAGAATCCTAGAGCAGAGACTCCGACGCCTAGCTGAGCCACAATTGGATGAGGTCCAGTGCGGATTCCGAGCAAACCGAAGTACTCAAGACCTAATCTTCACACTCAGACAGCTGAGTGAAAAGGCCCTTGAGTATAAGAGTGAGATGCATCTTTGTTTCATAGATCTGGAAAAGGCGTTTGACAGGGTCCCCTGGAGCAAACTTTGGGACTGTTTGGCAAGGAAGAATATTCCAGCACCTCTGATTCATGCTATACAGAGCTTCTACAAGTCTTGCAGAAATTATGTGAGGACAGCAAACCATAAGTCGGAAGAGTTCAGGACCACCACTGGTGTAAGACAAGGTGATATCCTATCACCTTACCTCTTCATACTCCTTATGGACGATGTCATCAAGGCATGTAAGGAGAGAACAAGAAAGTATTCAGTGGGGTACTGGAAGATGAGACAGGTCTATATTTCGGAGCTGGCATTTGCTGATGATGTTGCCCTGATTGCTAAATCAGAGGCACATCTCCAATCCAACCTGCAAGTCTGGAAGGAAGAGCTGGAGAAGAGAGGGATGGTCATAAGCAGCTCTAAAACAAAATCCATGGTGATATCACGAGAAGAAAGAAAACATCAGATTAAGCTGGGAGAACAGGTCCTGGAGCAGGTCGACCACTTTAAATACCTCGGAGCTATTATAGACCGAAAGGGAGGTATCAAAGAAGAGTTGGCCACTCGAAAAGCAGCGGCTGGGAGACTTTTTCAGGCCATAAATCGAGGATTCCTCAGCAAGAGAGATGTTGGTAAGAAAACGAAGATGGCTGTATACCGCTCCACCTATGTCCCAGTCTTGACATACGGATGCGAGTCATGGGCAATGACTACAACCCATAAAAGCCAGATCCAAACCTCAGAAATGAGGTATCTGAGGAAGGTGGTTGAAGTAACAAGAAGAGACATGGTACGCAACCAGACGATACGTCAAGGCCTTAAATCCTACCCCCTGCAGACCCAAGTAGAACAGTCCCAATTAAGATGGTTTGGCCATGTCTGCAGAATGGGAGAAGATCGGATACCACGACAAGCATGGGAAACAAAGAGCCAAGGATCCAGACCCCGAGGACGACCCAGAGTCCGCTAGGAGGACAACATTAGACAATTTTTGAAGGATCGAGGACTAGAATGGAACCAGGCCAGGAAGAAGACAGCCGATTGGATAGTCTGGCGCTCTCTCTTCCAAACCTCTACACCTCACGGTAGAAGGGGAACGACTAAGTAAGTAAGTAAGTAAGATGTTTCAGGTTTAGGAGATTTGCTGTTTTAACAATGCTGCTTTTATCAAATAATTTTGTGGTCAGTACAAGTTTTGTGTGATTTTTTATGTTCTACTATTGCTGTTTTCTTTCCTGTAAACTCACCATCGTCCGACCCTAAACTAGGATATCAATCTTGTACTAGAAATAAAGCTACACTTCTACATAATACACGACAGTAAACATTACACAAGACTAAACCACAAACTAGCTCTATAGAAATCTATTAAAAGGATTTGCAAAAGGTTGCAATTTACCTCCATCGCAAGCCTAGTACCTTTCTAAACCATATGGCTTATTATGTCACTCAACAAACAAAAAATAGTTATCATACAAAAATATAACAAAATGTCCCGTAAGTCTGGCATTATAGGAAAGGTACTGAAAACAAGACAATACAAAAGCATTTATTCGTAGCATGTCCACCATTTTTTCTAATGCACAAATCCAGACGTGATCCACAGTCAGCAAGTACACTGAATATTAGGAGTAATGGTGTTACACGCATCAATAATGCGCTAATTTGCCAGACGTATGGGACACCATGAATTTTACCTCCTATGTTTTTGTTGCTTAACTAGGGCTGTTGAGCTTCTCGCTCTTTTTTGCAGCCAATACCAGTTTGACGAGTCCATGGTATTATCTACACTGTAGATCTAGGCTTTTCCTGTGGCTTTTCTGCCAATCCGAAACATGTTCAGTTGAAGTCATGAGCTCCAGTTTCTCCAGCTTGGCTTGCATTTAAAGGATCATCACATCTGTTCCCAAGCTAGGAGTAAGAAGCACGTGGCATACTGTGCATTCCCCTCTCCAACTATGCAGAGCTAAAATACTGTACTCTGGTTCTGGGCTCTCCCAAGAAATTGTCACATTCTGCACAGAGTCACTTCTCAGCTTCCCCTACCTATCACTGGGTCCATAATGAGTCAACCAAGTCAAAGCCAAAGAATCACGTCTGGGGCTCAAGTGACTTCTCCAAGCTTAGTGTGCAATGCTGGGTTCTGAACAAGTTTCACAACAGGCGGAATCCCTGTAAGTGTGTGGATGATTTCAAGAGTCAGTGAGGATGTAATTAGCCTCACAGACAGAGGTTCACTTCCACATATGTATACTGTAGCCTTATGCATAGCTGGTGGCCATATAAGGATGACTCCAGATATGTCTCCATACATACCTCCCATGTAAATTTAATTCCTTCTGTAAAACAAACATCGTCTATGCGACATATAATTTCACTAAAACAAAAGAAACAGCATTTACTTTACATACATATATAGCAAAGTCACATGTTACCTCCCACATAGGCCTGATTCCCTCCTTAAACAAATGGTAATCTACATGGCCTGTCATGTCACTAGGCCTTACTATGTAACTGTAAATGTTCCAAAATTGCTCAACCTGAAACAGAAAAAAAAAGGACGTTGGTTGCGTTGTGTCTGTTTACAGCGAAGCTGCGATATCTGCGCCTTTCGGCCGACACATCCGACTTCAGCACAGCATTTTTTGGGACTGGGTTTGCCTTCCCTCTTCGATCCCTACTCTCTCAGCCAGACTGCACTGATGCAGCCTGTTTCAAGGACCACCACTTGGAGGTGGAGTAGGGTCTTGGTCAGCTCTGGTTCGCTG
Source organism: Oreohelix idahoensis (assembly GCA_024509875.1). Taxonomy (NCBI): domain Eukaryota; kingdom Metazoa; phylum Mollusca; class Gastropoda; order Stylommatophora; family Oreohelicidae; genus Oreohelix; species Oreohelix idahoensis. The sequence continues at coordinate 35,391 of JAMPIV010001489.1, forward strand.
ACCCTGACGCAAGCAGTCAAGCTATGGGTCGATGACTGCATTCTCTGTTGCTGCGTCTTTGGGTCCCGTATTCTCATTTGACAAGCAAAGGGTTAATAGAAAGATGTCAGGCTACATTCCAGGTAAAAGGTAGTCCCATAGAAGATACTGCAGTAGGGGAGTGGCGTGTGACAGATTTTACCATACTAGGTCCAGCATCGAGAGGTGTGGTGACCAGTTCCTTTCCTCGCTGCCTTTTCCTTCCCTAACTCAAAGTGCAGAGTCAGGTACCCATTTATAGCTGGGTAGACTGGACCGTGTTGGTACCGTAAATCGAACCTGGTACCTTTGCCGCGAGAGAGACCAGCGCTCTAACCACTCGTCAATTCCAGGTAGACAAAATTATAACAGATGAATACCAATTCTTTTCCCGAACATGAGGACAACCACTGTAGTGTGCCCACTCTTTGTAGCAATATTTGACATGATAGGAGGGGGAGGGGGTAGAGGCAGTGGTATTATTCTCACTGTGTTCCCTGGAACTTACAGGGGTTAAAAAATAAGTTATGCTCTACGATAAATGCCGACATCAAAGACGTTATCACACTCGACAAATAAACAAGAAAAAAGGTTTCTATACACAGACTGAAAAAAGTACAACTGAAGGACAGGAAAACCTGACATATTTTGATCACATGACTGATAGAACAGGAGATACGGAGTAAGGTGTCATCATCAGCAGCTGTCATCTCCACAACAAAAGTCAGCTGCAATGGATCTCCAACCTCTTCTGTCTTGATGGTGCAATCTGTCTTCCTCTTGATGTTATCATCCCATTTAAAGCGCTGTCCATCTCTTGATGTTATCATCCCATTTAAAGCGCTGTCCATCTCTTGATGTTATCATCCCATTTAAAGCACTGTCCATCTCTTGATGTTATCATCCCATTTAAAGCACTATCCATCTCTTGATGTTATCATCCCATTTAAAGCACTATCCATCTCTTGATGTTATCATCCCATTTAAAGCGCTGTCTTCCTCTTGATGTTATCATCCCATTTAAAGCGCTGTCTTCCTCTTGATGTTATCATCCCATTTAAAGCGCTGTCTTCCTCTGGATGTTATCATCCCATTTAAAGCGCTGTCTTCCTCTTGATGTTATCATCCCATTTAAAGCACTGTCTTCCTCTGGATGTTATCATCCCATTTAAAGCGCTGTCCATCTCTTGATGTTATCATCCCATTTAAAGCACTATCTTCCTCTTGCAACGTTTGTCTACAACTCTGCCTTCCATTTTGGTTTTCAGCAAGGTGTTATGTCTGTTTATATGGCCAAAATATTTGAGCTCATTTTGATCTCCATTAATTCTCTTTGAATTCCCAGGCTTTCTATGACCTCTTTATTTGTTTGTTTCTGTTTCCATGAGATGCACCCCTGTCTTCTATATTTCCACATCCCGCGAGCCTCAATTCTTTCTTCCAACTGCTTGTTCATTGCCCATGTGTCTACAGTTATGAAGTATATACATATCAAGAATAGTTTGTATGGTAGTGTGTAGTTTGTATGGTAGTGTGTAGTTTGTATGGTAGTGTGTAGTTTGTATGGTAGTGTGTAGTTTGTATGGTAGTGTGTAGTTTGTATGGTAGTGTGTAGTTTATAGTTGTAAAATATATGTGCTTCACAGGGTGCTAGTGTTTGTGTTTGGAAGTTTGGGAGAGTCTAATAGGATGTAAGAGGCTATCTGATTGGCTGGTGTGATTGTTGTGACTAGGTCATAAGTGTGTACTCACATAGTGTCAGTGATTAACTGAGTGAAACTCTGGTGATTGTGGCTGGCTAAAAATTGTGATGATTTTGAGAAGAGAGTTTGTTGCTAGTTTTGAAGCGAGAAGGTTCGCATGTCAAGACTGTTGTAGAAGTTTGTGCCTACAGTGTATTAAATGGGAAGAAAGAGTATCCATCTCAGACCTGGAATAATGTCGGGTCAAAGTAGCATAGATGTACGCAAGTATTCTTCCATGTAAAATGATCAGATCATACAGATGTAACATTGTATTAAAGTGTTTGGAGCCCGAAAATACCTACGTCCAGTTATTTATACAGGAAGAACGAATGAACGTATGCAACCTACTCACTTCCCCATACAAGACCAAACACAAGGCAGTGTGGGCACACAAGACCATGTTTGTCTTGTGTCGATATACAACATTTGATAATCTCAGTTTTAATTTGTGAGTTAAACATTCAGACGTCAGTATCTGTCACATGTTGTTGAATGTAACTTCGTTCATTCCCATTCTCTTCTTGATTTCTGTAGAAAGGTGTGGTAGTTAAACTGAACAAAGCCAGGATATTAGTTTTTGTCCTGAAAAACATCAGGAAGACAACAAACAAAATAAACAACAACCAAATATATAATAAAACATCCAAGACTTTACATCCAGTGTCAAAGCAGTCCTGTTCTAATGTTTAGAAAAGTAGAAAATAATAATAAAATAGTACACTCAAAATGTTGATTAGGGTTTAAACTAGCAATAACCCGTCAAACTTGACGGGTTTTTAATTATAGTGTGCTGTTTCTGTTCCCAGATGAGCAGATAGAAGTACATTCTTAGTCGTTCCCCTTCTACCGTGAGGTGTAGAGGTTTGGAAGAGAGAGCGTCAGACTATCCTATCGGCTGTCTTCCTCCTGGCCTGGTTCCATTCTGGTCCTCGGTCCTTCAAAGATTGTCTAATGTTGTCCTCCCAGCGGACTCTGGGTCGTCCTGGGGGTCTGGATCCCTGGCTCTCTGTTTCCCATGCTTGTCGTGGTAGCCGATCTTCTCCCATAGAAGTACATTCTTAGAGTGTTTTTGGTTTCTTTCCATTATACAGTGTAATCAAACTGTTCATGAACACCATCACTTGAACACTTTTCTTTGTTGATTGTAACTATTTTCGGGAGAGTATATGTAATGGAAATAATACAGTTTTTCAACACGGTTGCATTCCTCAGCTGTGACCAATGTACACACTGCAAGAATTATGTTATTTTAGATTCAATTTAGAAGTTCTTTGATGACAACATTTTGTGTGAAAGTGCGTGTCTTATCATCTTGATCATTATGTGTCAAACCATTCAAATTCAATTCACTTTGGTATGTTATTGGCTCATGCACACCAATTTTTACGCACTTTTTCTTTGTCGAGCACTACTAATTTCGTGAAAGAATTAAAAAATTTTTTTTAAAAAAAACCTAAGTATTTGTTTTATATAACACCCACGCCGCGCAAGTTGCACACCGTGCGTTGCGCATTTTTTTTTCTGGCGCGAGTTACTATTTTGAGTGAGACCGACCGACGTAACATACATCGGTAATTATGTTAGTGTAATAATATATAGTTGCCACAGAAAGACTAACAATATTACTAACTAGTGGAGTGTAAGATCAGAAGTTAATATATCTGGAGATTAACAAAACAGGGATGTAGAGGCTTACTTACTTACTTACTTAGTCGTTCCCCTTCTACCGTGAGGTGTAGAGGTTTGGAAGAGAGAGCGCCAGACTATTCTATCGGCTGTCTTCCTCCTGGCCTGGTTCCATTCTAGTCCTCGGTCCTCCAAAGATTGTCTAATGTTGGGGATGTAGAGGCACACATGAATAAGTATTTGTTAATTCTCCATCTTGAGCAGCCGTCACCACTGTAGCAATTTATTTCACATGATGAAGCTGTTGGCCCTATGTCTAGACCTACATAATAAGGAAGGAAAATGGAGACAGTCTGTAAGAAAAATGTGGCCTCTGCGGATTTTCTTGTTTATTTACTGACTTCCATATGACAGGAATGACTCTTTCGCAACACTGAAGATGTCTCTTTCTTACTTTCATTGACAAAGATGTGTTGCATAAAATACTTGTCATGTTAACGAGTGCTGCTATAGCTTGGGCTATTCAACTGTTCATCTCTGAGATGTATCTTCCATCTAATGTTATTAACATGCCCAGTTACAATATTTAAATCTATTGATTTGTTTCAAACTTGTCACTTTCTTTTATACGACCATTACTTCTGTCATTTTTGCTATTTAGGCTAAAGTCTTTAATTTGACTTTCTATCATTATTGTATCAATTATTTCATGAACTGTTTTTCACTTTTTACTGATAAGACTAACATCAGCGTATCTCAGATTATTTATATTTAATTATATCGGCTACTGCCGTTCCTTTGGATCTACCGGCTGTGTGGAGAGGGGGAACATGCTGCATGGGCAACAGCTTGATCTCCATATAACTGTGCCCAAGCTCGCGCCCTGGAGAGGACACTCCAGCTTCACCCTATAGGTGTCGGCAAAACACGGGAAGTAGCAGTTACCGGTTATAAGCATTTTGCCCAATTGGCGTAGGGCATGGCGCCAGGGACTACTTCCGACAGTGGGAGAGGTTCTAGGATCTCACTGGACAGCTACCGCCAGCTTCAAGCTGGGCAGCCCCCAGTCAATAAGGTGTTGTCCCGCCACTGTCTGCTTTCCCCATTGGGTGCATGGGGATTAGGGTCATACCCGAACTGTGGACAGAAAATTTTGCACCAAGCAATTATAGAAAAAATAGAAATAAGCAAACTCTCAGATTGGGATGCTGGAACGTCCGGACTATGTTGACTGGACTATCCGAAAACCTACAGGATGTAAACGATGTAAGGAAGACAGCCATAATTAATGATGAGCTTAAACGACTTCAGGTGGATATAGCTGCACTTCAGGAAACGCGCCTGGCGGGCTCTGGAACGGTGAGCGAGAAGGACTACACATTTTATTGGCAAGGGAAAGATCTTAATAAAGCTAGAGAACACGGAGTAGGTTTTGCGGTCAAAAAATCGCTAACTAAAATGGTTGAACCAGGCGAGAATGGATCAGAACGCCTGTTAACGCTACGCCTGCAAACTAGCACAGGTCCCATCACCCTTGTCAGTGTGTATGCTCCTACTCTGTACTCTGCCTCAGAAGCTAAAGATGAGTTCTACGAGAATCTAACAGCAATTATCAAAAGCATACCTAGGCAAGAACAGCTTGTTCTCCTTGGTGACTTTAACGCTAGAGTGGGTGCCGATAATGTTTCATGGCCTTCATGTCTGGGCAGGTTTGGTATTGGCAAGATGAATGAAAATGGACAACGGCTCTTAGAGTTGTGCGTCCACCATGACCTCTGCGTGACCAACACCTACTTTCAGACAAAACCCCAGCATAAGGTGTCATGGAGACACCCACGATCCAAGCACTGGCACCAACTTGACCTGATTCTCGTCAGAAGGCCACTCCTCAGGTCTGTGCTCTCCACGCACTCATACCATAGTGCAGACTGTGATACAGATCACTCCTTGGTTTGCTGCAAAATCAGAGCACAACCAAGAAAACTCTATCGTGTCAGACATGAAGGGAAACCACGCATTGATACCAGCAAGATGTCAGACCCTTTCATGATCGCTCAATTCACTGCGACCTTCGAGAATGTGCTCAGTAGCCCTCAGCATGGTGATACTATTACAGAGAACTGGGAGCATCTACGGAACACCATTGAAAGTACTGCACTTGCCACCTTTGGTAAGAAAACAGCAAAGTCAAATGACTGGTTTGATGCTTCATCAGATGTGATGGCACCTGTCATTGAAGCTAAGCGCAGTGCTATGAATGAATACAAACGTTCACCGAGTGCCAGAACCCTACAGATCCTGAGGGCTACGAGAAGCAAAGTTCAACAAACTGCTCGACGCTGTGCAAATGACTACTGGCTCCAGCTCAGCGAGAGCATCCAGATCGCAGCGCAAACAGGCAACATTAGACAAATGTATGACGGTATAAAGAAAGCACTTGGCCCCCATAAAAGTAAGACGGCACCGCTAAAAACCATCAGCGGAGAGAAGCTAACCGATAAGGGTAAGCAGATGGAGAGGTGGGTCGAGCACTACTCTGAGCTTTACGCTAGAGACAATACCGTTACGCCTGCAGCCCTTGATGGTGTCAACAGTCTGCCAACTATGGAGGAGCTGGATGCCGAACCAACATTAGAGGAACTCAGCAAGGCCATTGATAGCTTGGCCTCTGGTAAAGCACCAGGCAGTGATGGGATTCCTCCTGATTTAATCAAATGCTGTAAGAGCACGCTATTACATCCCCTGCATAGGATGCTGTGCCAGTGCTGGGAAGAGACAACTATTCCTCAAGACATGCGAGATGCCAAGATTGTAACACTATAAAAATAAAGGAGACAGAAGTGATTGCAATAACTACAGAGGCATCTCTCTTCTTAGTATTGTTGGTAAGGTTTTTGCCAAAGTCATCTTAATGCGACTACACAAGTTAGCTGAGCGCATATATCCAGAGTCACAGTGTGGATTCCGAGCTGGCAGATCAACAACAGACATGATCTTCTCTCTCCGCCAGCTTCAGGAAAAATCAAGAGAGCAGAAAAGACCATTATATATCGCCTTTATAGACCTCACAAAAGCATTCGACCTGGTTAGTAGGGATGGACTCTTTAAAATCCTCCTGAAAATAGGCTGCCTTTCTAAAATGCTGGAAATGATAAAGTCATTCCATGACGGCATGAAGGGAACAGTCCAATATGCTGGAAGCACGTCACAGCCCTTTGATATACGAAGTGGCGTTAAACAAGGCTGTGTTCTGGCTCCGACCCTCTTCGGAATCTTCTTTGCCTTACTCTTGAAACATGCATTCAGAGATGCAACTGAAGGAATATGCCTTCACACTAGGTCAGATGGCCGTCTGTTTAATCTTTCAAGGCTGAAGGCAAAAACAAAAATCAGAAGGGTCACCATAAGAGACTTGTTGTTCGCTGATGATGCTGCAGTCGTCACTCAAAGCCAACAGGAGCTTCAGAGCTTGATGAATCGCTTCACTAAAGCATGCAAGGACTTTGGCCTCACAATAAGTCTAAAGAAAACGAATGTGCTGAGTCAGGATGTGGGTGCTGCACCAGTTATCACTATCGATAACTATGAATTGGCAGTGGTGCACCACTTCACATACCTAGGGTCTACCATCAATGACAAACTCTCACTGGATACAGAAATCGACAGCCGCATTGGCAAAGCTGCAGCTACCTTTGCCCGCCTCACATCGCGTGTTTGGGGAAACTCTAAACTCACAATGAAGACCAAAGCTGCGGTATATAATGCCTGCGTCACCAGCACACTCCTATATGGCAGCGAGACCTGGACGACCTTTGCTAGGCAAGAAAGAAGACTCAATACCTTCCATTTGCGGTGTCTACGCCGCATCCTCGGCATCTCGTGGAAAGATAAAGTGACAAATGTCGAGGTGTTGTCACGTGCTGGCCTTCAAAGTATGTATACGCTTCTTAGACAGCGCAGACTTCGCTGGCTTGGCCATGTTCGCCGCATGGAAGATGGTCGCATCCCAAAAGATATCTTCTACGGACAATTAGCAGATGGCAAGAGAACAGTTGGGCGACCACAGCTGAGGTTCAAAGATGTGTGCAAGAGAGATATGAGGGCACTGGACATGGATCCAGCAACATGGGAGGATGAAGCTGTCGATCGCACTAAGTGGCGATGCTATTTACGGCGCCACCTCAGATTGGGCGAAGAGAGGCTCACACAAGAAGCAGAGGTGAGGAGAAAACGTCGAAAGGAGCACCAGGAAAATAAGCAGCTGAGGGCTGTCACCTCAGGGGCGCATTCCCATAGTCAGTTATGACTGAAGGGGCTATTATTATTATTATTATTATTACTGATAAGACTAACATCAGCGTATCTCAGATTATTTATATTTAATTATGTCCAACAACTGATATTCCCCTCCATGATCTCATTATATTTTCCCTGTAAAGATTGAACAGATCAGATGGTGGCACACATCCCTGCCTAACTCCATGTTTTATCTGCAGAAATTGTACAATTTAGTTGCCAACTCTTACAGCTGCTATTTGTTAAAATTTAAGATACCTCGACCACAGAAGCTTGGAAAATCAGGACATTTGTGCACGATGGGAAGGTAGATAACATCAAGAGGGAAATGGACATAATGAATGTAAATTTATGAGGATTATGTGAACAACAGAGTATCAAAATTAAATAGAAAAAACATTAACTACAATATATGTATGAACTATGGGAAACGTATTACAAGAAGGCAACTTATCACTAGAAGCATAATACTGGAGTCACATAATGTATGAGTTACTATCTTTAACTAGATGTGATAGAAAACAGTAAGACAGTCATGTCATCTGATCATCAGAAGTCTCTCACTTCCAACATCTGTTCTGAACTTACACGACATGTTATCTGACCTGGGCACAAGTTTTAAATCATCAACTCTACCAATCATAATGCTTCTGTTGTTTTTGGCCAGACATTTGTTCTGAACTTACACGACATGTTATCTGACCTGGGCACAAGTTTTAAATCATCAACTCTGTCATGGAATATTCTAATCCACATATATAAATTATCAATTAAATATAAAGCCTAATAAATACATATAATAAAGAAAAGAGCAATGGTAAAATGACAGTGCTATCACAAAGAATGTACTCGAAATCCCCCTTGTTTTCTGCTTCGTCTACAAATTGTAACGCTTTCACGTTGATATAAAAGCTTACTGTATTATTACCCGCCTTCTTCAATGAAACGTGTGCTGCATTTCTAAGAAAAACATTGAGACGTACTGCGTAATGACCTAAATTTTAAATTCCATTCATGTCTTTTTCTACATTACGTTACCAAAACGAACGAACAGATGGAAAAAAGGATAGCGAGAGGGGAGGGCTGAAAATCAGGAACGCATGCAACACGCGACGCGCGATATACAAATGCTGGCATCACGCGTGTAAGTCTACAAGCACTAACTTTTTCAGACGGACAGTGATAAAATACACTACCCTTTCCCAGAGTTAGGTTTATAAATCATAACAGACTCTTATTAGAAAAGATAACATTAGATGGGTTTACGGTTGAACACATAACAGTACCCAGACAGCATATCTTCGAAACAGGAGGTAGAAAATACATATTTTGAACGCAGCCACGTAGCTCTTTTAAATTAGTAATTTTGGGTTCCTTAGGGCTTGCTGACAAATAATATGTAAAACGTTACGCAAATAGTCCAGGAATTAATAAATTATACCCAAAATAAAATATTGGGGGTGCCTGACAGCATAAAATCATTTCTGCTCATAAGATTTTTTTTAACGTGTTTGAAAAAAATTTACGTTACAGAAATAGCCTACCATGTAAACTTCAAATTGATTGGAGCGCAACAAATGAAAGCCTAACCACGATTGGTCGGGCTATAAATACTATCTTGGTTGTTAGGGGAGACGGGAAAAGATAACATTTTTTCAAACACTTGTCGAAACGTGGCTCATTGGCCAGTCTCGCTGATATACACACTTGGGAGCGTTAGTTCGAAACCACTTGTTTAAAATACACTTGATAAAGCATCAGTGCGTTGAAGCCAGCATATATTTGGCGCAATAAAAGCCTGGAACATAGGCAGATGGAAGTTTGTGCCAGTTTGTGCCAGAATTCATTGCTAATCAACGTATCTGTGTTATTCGTATGAATTGTGGGACAGTGGTCTTGATGGTACTGAGCAGCTTCTGGTCAGAGATTTGCTGAATCCAGAGTCGGACAGCATACTCCTTGGTCTTTTTAGCTATCAGTGAGGTGTCTCCTGAGCCCAGAGGAGAATTCGAGCAGAGGAGTCCTTTCCTGCCGCCATCACTCAAGATAAGCAGAGTTGGCCAGCTGAGCTCAACATTATGTCCCCTCATCTTGAAATAACTTTATAAAAATACTATTCAGAGGGGAATTTACTTGTCTTAAAATCATGAACTGTGAACATCTCCAATACTGGTCCCTAAAGACAAACTATTGAAGTCATGATGACAAATACCAACAGAGCTTGAACAAAACAAAACCAGTATTACCTCATTTTACCACTACACAAATGACACCCATAGAACATTTGTAATAATATATGTCACTACAATATTCATATTAAATACATTCTGTACATAACTTGTAATTTAAATTGATTGTGATTCCTGGTTCCCTTGTAGTTGAATCAGGACACATATTCATTCATGCCAGTAATGAATACATATTGTTATTTGAAAGTTTATCAGTGATTTTTTTTAAGATATCTTTGTAGAGTGTTATATGTATGTGAGTGTCACAGTGTTGTCAAGAGTAGTGGATTACATTAAATTGTTTATCTGTCTGTTGTTGTGACTTACACTTCTTCATACACATACCCTAGACACATAACGTAGCATCACACTATTCCAGAATAATTCTGACTGAGATAAAGAGATATGTGGTAGCAAGTAAGGTTATCTATAATACACTACTTTTAATAGATATAGATACCTTCACAGCTGATCTCAGTCAGTACCCTAAGTCCCCTATAAATATTTATAACATCCCACTTCACCACATATATTGGGGTCTCGCTCTTGGGATTTTGAATCTTTAACTATTAAAAATATTGGGGGTAATTCACTTCAGGGAATATAAGAATTAAAAGGTATCCTTGGGTGGAATTAAATAAGGTTGAGCTCACGGTGCCTGTGTTGTCCATTAGAGATTGAATTGTTGGTTAGACATTGTATAAATTTACATAATAGACAATGGCGGACCTGGCCAAATTTCGATCTGCTGCGGTTCAGACTGCAAAAGAGTTAGGATTAGATGGGCAAGTTATGGTTGCCTATGTCACAACGGAATGTGACAAATTTATTGAACGCGAAGAAAGAAGATTAGAAAAAGAAGCCGAAAGAAGGTTAGAGGCTGAAAGGGAAATTAAGAAGTTACAATTTGAAGCTGAGGCTGAGACTAAGAGGTTGCAGATTGAGGCTGAGGCTAAGAAATTGGAGGCAGAAAGAGAAGACAAGAGATTAGCTGCAGAAAGAGAAGCCGAGGAAAGAAGACAGGCTGCAGAAAGGGAAGAGAAGAAATTAGCTGCAGAAAGAGAAGAGAAGAAATTAGCTGCAGAAAGAGAAGAAAGAAAATTAGCTGCAGAGAGGGAAGCAGAAAAGGAGGAGAAGAGATTACAAAGGGAACATGAGTTACGACTAAGGGAGTTTGAGTTTCAAGGCCATGCTCCTGAAAATGGTGCCAGTCCCTTTGCCTCTGATGCTACGGTTACTCAGGGAGCCTCGACCTCAGCTATGAACTTTCATTTAGATCATTTTGTTGAGAAAGACGATGATATTGAGAGCTATATAAATAGGTACGAACTATTAGCTACCACGTATGGGTTAGAGAGAGAAAGGTGGAGCTTAAAGTTATCTCAGGGACTTCGTGGGGCAGCTTATGAAGTTTTTGCAAAAATGAGCAGAGGTGATCAGGAAAATTATGACATGCTAAAGCAGGCTCTTTTGTTAAGGTATGAAAAGAATGCAGAGTTTTACAGGAAAAAATTTAGGAATGCTAAACTACTGTCAGGTGAAACCTATCACCAGTTCTCTGCACGAATAGAGACATACTTGGAGAAATGGACTTCTCTGGGGAAAACCCAAGATCTTAAGGAAATGGTCCTTATAGAGCAATTAAGAGAGTCCATGGCTCCAGACCTGAGAAAGTTTCTCATGGAACAAGGTGCAGAGAGGCTGGATGAGTTGCTAAATGTTGCTGAAAGGTATCAAGCAGCTCAAGCAGAGGTAACAGGTAATAAAAAAGAAACAGGTGGACAACTTTAGGGCACCACAGAACTTTAATAAATTTGATCCTAAGGATCAAAATAAAGGTAAGCACCAATTTGATAGGCCACGGTATGACAATAAAAATAAATTCCCACAATTCGATGAAAGGAAATATGATGAAAGAAAATCTTTCAACCAAGGAAAAAGGTGGTGTAAAAATTGTAAGATGAACAATCATGACACTGACCATTGTAGAAGGAAACCTCCTCATTTTGCTGCTATGACATCGGGGAAAAAGGAAAAGAAGGGCAAACCTGAAGAATTACAGGAACCATACCACCCCCCAGTGTGTGAAGATGTCATTTGTAATGGTGTCACTATAAGATGTTTATATGATACCGGTTTAGATTACGATTCCGTTGTGAGTTCTCACCTGGTGCAGGCCGATCAATACACCACAGAAACAGTGGAGATTCAAACTGCAACCAAGGATGTAGCTACCATGACACTTCCCGTCGCCCGAATAAAAGTGAAAACGCGATATGTGGAAGGAATCATAAAAGCAGCAGTGATAAATGAGCCAATCTACCCTCTAATATTGGGGTGTAGATATGTCTTCTTGGGGAATCCCAAGAGACCTGTGATATTGGCAACAGTGCAGACCAGATCACAGACAAAGAAGGAGGAGGATAATCCCATAAATACTTACCCAGATGAGATGAGGAAGGCACAGGCTGAGGACAAAAACACTCAAGCCATGTTTCAAGAAGTTGCCCAAATCTCATACACCTCCAGGCAAGGGAGAGTTTTATATGAAGAACAAATTGATATATAGGAAGGCTGGATCTGAATCCAATGGTCACGGACAGCTGGTCCTTCCCACTTCATATAGGACTAAAGTGTTGGAACTAGGGCATGCGATTCCCTTCAGTGGTCATATGGGAATCAGCGCAACAGGACAGCGAATAGCTTGTCACTATTTCTGGCCAGGAATAACTGAAGATATCAAACGATATGTAAAATCCTGTCCAGAGTGCCAACGAGTAGCACCTAAACATTGGACTGCACCAGCAACTCTGGGGGAAATGCCCATAGTGGGAACACCCTTTGAGAGAGTTGCAGTGGATCTTGTGGGACCTCTCACCCGAACCAAGAGGAGGAACAGCTACATTCTGACTCTGGTGGACACTTGTTCTATGTGGGGAGAGGCAGTAGCCCTGTCATCGATTGATTCAAAACATGTGGCAGAGGCATTGCTCACAATTTTCACAAGGTTAGGCTTTCCCAATCAAATCTTGACTGATAATGGCTCTCAGTTCAAGGGGAAACTAACTGAAGAAGTTTTCAGGATCTTCCAGGCCAAACACTTCCATTGTAGTGTGTATCATCCCCAAGGGAACGGCCAAGTGGAAAGATTTAACGGCACATTAATGTCGATCCTGAGAAAGTTGGCACACGAAAAACCAGATACATGGGACCAGTACCTGCACGCCGCCCTCTTTGCTTATCGGGAGGTACCCCCATAGTTCAACCGGTATGGCCCCGGCAACATTATTGTTTGGAAGGCCAATAAAAGGTCCACTCGAAGCTATGTTAAGAACGTGGACTGATGAAAAGGCAGAGGAAAACATTACATCTTCATACCAATATGTGAATGAGCTGACCACTCGGTTGAAAACTGGCTGGAAACTTGCCAATGAAAATTTGAAACAAGCCAGGAAGAAACATGCTGCCTATTATAACAGGAAGGCGAAAGACAGAAATTTGGCTGTGGGAGAGAAGGTACTGCTTCTTTTGCCCGGGAGTCAGAATAAGTTACAAATTGGATGGCAGGGTCCATATACAGTTCTAGAGAAGGTGTCTAGAACAAATTATAAGATAGATAAGAAGGGGAAAGAAAAAATCTATCATGTGAATCTCCTGAAGAAATATTTGGAAAGAGAACATCAGGAAGAGACACACTTGTTGACCTTGTCCATCGCCATGGAGATGAAAAAGGAACCACTTTCATCATTTGAATATCCATTACACCCCTGTGAGACAGCAGCACAGGTGAAAATCAGTACACATTTAACGAAAACTCAGAAAGAGAGAGTGCAACAGGTTCTAAATAATCATGCAGAGGTGTTAACAGACCGACCAGGGCATACAAACCTATTGGAATATGATATGAAACTCATAGACTCCACACCTGTCTGTATGAAACCATATTCGATTCCGTTTGCTAAGGAAAAAGCTTTGAAGGAAGAGATAGACTATCTATTGAAGGAAGGAATTATTTCGCACAGTGAGTCTTCGTATAGTTCCGGGGTGGTACTCTTAAGGAAGCCCTCTGGAGAACATAGACTCTGTATAGATTACAGGAGACTGAATGCTATTACAGAAGGACAGGTGGATCCATTGCCGGATACAAATCAGCTGTTTGCCAGGCTAAATAAAGCTAAATATTTCTCAAAAGTGGATCTGAGTAAAGGATACTATCAGATTCCAGTAAAGCCTGAGGTTAGACCATACCTAGCTTTTAGTACCTCAGAAGGACACTATGAGTTTAATAGATTGCCATTTGGATTGAAGAATGCGCCTAGTGTCTTCTCTAGAATGATGAGAAAATTATTGGATCCTCTGAATAATCCCTGTATAACAAATTTTATGGATGATATCCTTATAGCAACAGAAACATTTGAGGAACACATTGACTCTCTGAACATGCTGTTTGATCGACTTAGGGAGGCAAATTTAACAGCCCGTCCAACCAAATGTTGCGTTGGATGTAAAGAATTGGAATTTTTGGGACACACAGTTTATCAGGGAAACATGACCCCTGACCCAAAGAACTTAGAGAAACTACAGAAAGCCCCGAGACCACAAACCAAGAAGGACGTGAGATCCTTTGTCTCATTATGTGGTTTCTACCAGAAGTATATCAAAAAACTTTAATTCCATATGTGCACCGTTAACTGAATTGACACGTAAAGGACTTCCAGATCGCATTACATGGACTCCACAATGTGAAATGACTTACCAAGAATTGAAGGAAAAGCTCACAAGTAAACCCATTTTGAAATTACCTGACTTAAGTCAAGAATTCATAGTAAGGACGGATGCAAGTAATATTGGGCTAGGTGCAACTTTACTACAGAAATCAGATGCATTGGATGGGGAATTAAGCCCAGTGGCATATGCTAGCAGAAAGTTGAATAAAGCTGAAATCAACTACTCAACTAGCGAAAAAGAATGTCTTGCAGTAATATGGGCAATAAAGAAATTCAATATTTATCTATATGGGAAGGCATTTAAGTTGCAAACTGACCACAAACCTTTATCATTTTTAGCACAGGCTAAGCATGAGAACTCTAGGTTACTCCGATGGTCTTTGCTTCTGGCTCCATATAATTTTAGCATTGAATATATATCTGGAAAAACCAATCTGGGAGCGGATTTTTTAAGCCGCCATCCGTGTGATGAGAATCACCGTAAACCCCAGAAATAATAATAAATTTCTCTATGTGTATATAGAATAAAGGACTGACATATAATGTCTGTTTTAAGAGGGGAGGTGTCATGGAATATTCTAATCCACATATATAAATTATCAATTAAATATAAAGCCTAATAAATACATATAATAAAGAAAAGAGCAATGGTAAAATGACAGTGCTATCACAAAGAATGTACTCGAAATCCCCCTTGTTTTCTGCTTCGTCTACAAATTGTAACGCTTTCACGTTGATATAAAAGCTTACTGTATTATTACCCGCCTTCTTCAATGAAACGTGTGCTGCATTTCTAAGAAAAACATTGAGACGTACTGCGTAATGACCTAAATTTTAAATTCCATTCATGTCTTTTTCTACATTACGTTACCAAAACGAACGAACAGATGGAAAAAAAGGATAGCGAGAGGGGAGGGCTGAAAATCAGGAACGCATGCAACACGCGACGCGCGATATACAAATGCTGGCATCACGCGTGTAAGTCTACAAGCACTAACTTTTTCAGACGGACAGTGATAAAATACACTACCCTTTCCCAGAGTTAGGTTTATAAATCATAACAGACTCTTATTAGAAAAGATAACATTAGATGGGTTTACGTTTGAACACATAACAGTACCCAGACAGCACATCTTCGAAACAGGAGGTAGAAGAAATTGCATATTTTGAACGCAGCCACGTAGCTCTTTTAAATTAGTATTTTTGGGTTCCTTAGGGCTTGCTGACAAATAATATGTAAAACGTTACGCAAATAGTCCAGGAATTAATAAATTATACCCAAAATAAAATATTGGGGGTGCCTGACAGCATAAAATCATTTCTGCTCATAAGATTTTTTTTAACGTGTTTGAAAAAAATTTACGTTACAGAAATAGCCTACCATGTAAACTTCAAATTGATTGGAGCGCAACAAATGAAAGCCTAACCACGATTGGTCGGGCTATAAATACTATCTTGGTTGTTAGGGGAGACGGGAAAAGATAACATTTTTTCAAACACTTGTCGAAACGTGGCTCATTGGCCAGTCTCGCTGATATACACACTTGGGAGCGTTAGTTCGAAACCACTTGTTTAAAATACACTTGATAAAGCATCAGTGCGTTGAAGCCAGCATATATTTGGCGCAATAAAAGCCTGGAACATAGGCAGATGGAAGTTTGTGCCAGTTTGTGCCAGAATTCATTGCTAATCAACGTATCTGTGTTATTCGTATGAATTGTGGGACAGTGGTCTTGATGGTACTGAGCAGCTTCTGGTCAGAGATTTGCTGAATCCAGAGTCGGACAGCATACTCCTTGGTCTTTTTAGCTATCAGTGAGGTGTCTCCTGAGCCCAGAGGAGAATTCGAGCAGAGGAGTCCTTTCCTGCCGCCATCACTCAAGATAAGCAGAGTTGGCCAGCTGAGCTCAACATTATGTCCCCTCATCTTGAAATAACTTTATAAAAATACTATTCAGAGGGGAATTTACTTGTCTTAAAATCATGAACTGTGAACATCTCCAATACTGGTCCCTAAAGACAAACTATTGAAGTCATGATGACAAATACCAACAGAGCTTGAACAAAACAAAACCAGTATTACCTCATTTTACTACTACACAACTGACACACATAGAACATTTGTAATAATATATGTCACTACAATATTCATCTTAAATACATTCTGTACATAACTTGTAATTTAAATTGATTGTGATTCCTGGTTCCCTTGTAGTTGAATCAGGACACATATTCATTCATGCCAGTAATGAATACATATTGTTATTTGAAAGTTTATCAGTGACTTTTTTTAAGATATCTTTGTAGAGTGTTATATGTATGTGAGTGTCACAGTGTTGTCAAGAGTAGTGGATTACATTAAATTGTTTATCTGTCTGTTGTTGTGACTTACACTTCTTCATACACATACCCTAGACACATAACGTAGCATCACACTATTCCAGAATAATTCTGACTGAGATAAAGAGATATGTGGTAGCAAGTAAGGTTATCTATAATACACTACTTTTAATAGATATAGATACCTTCACAGCTGATCTCAGTCAGTACCCTAAGTCCCCTATAAATATTTATAACATCCCACTTCACCACAAACTCTACCAATCATAATGCTTCTGTTGTTTTTGGCCAGACATTTGTTCTGAACTTACACAACATGTTATCTGACCTGGGCACAAGTTTTAAATCATCAACTTTACCAATCAACAATCATCATCATTTTCCTTTTTACCCCCTATGGAGCATGGGGCTACCCGATGCAAGAAGCCTTCACAAAACATTCACTTTAATCTTGTAGCAGTAGTCTCTGTAGCAACTCGTTTTACATGACGAGGTTGCCATCAGCATGCACAATCTTATTTTAGTCACCTTGTAGGACCAGCCTTAGGGATCTGCTGTCCTATTCTCTCCTTGTCAACATAAGGAAACAACATGGACCCCTGAAAAAAAAAAAAAAAAAAAAAAAAAATAAAAAAAAAAAAAAAAAAAATACTAACCCTTGTAGGACCAGCCTTAGGGATCTGCTGTCCTATTCTCTCCTTGTCTCATAAGAGACCCCTCAGAACTAAACAGGACCATTAAAAGAACCCGAAGTAAATAAATTAACTATCCTACATTCCACTAACAAATAAGTTCACTCATTAGTTCTAATAAATAATTCTAGATGACCACACAAACTAGTTATAATAGATAGACGTGTCAAATCTGTGAACCAACCGAGGCAAAAGAAGCAATAAACTTGAGATTCTGGTCATATCTGACTGTCTTGTTGGTCTGTGACCTTCTGGAAAACCATAAAGCATAGTTGTACTGTAGAGGATGCTCTCCATCTCCAGGTTTCTGTACAGACAAAATTTTAAAAAAAAAACACTGTACAACCACCTCACAATAAACTATACCCTTGTAAGAAGCACCTATTATAATCTGACAGCATCAATATTACCTAAATATTAGTATTACCTAAAAGAAATAGAAAAAAGAAAATGGAGAGATATCATCAATATTCATACAATAATGTCTTTCGCCTCTACTTCGCTGTTATCTGGCAGAAACCAACATTTAACCTTAAAACTGATGACTTGAAATGAGTGGCACAAAATTGTGCCTTTCACATGCAACTAAGCCCTCAGTAGTTCCTTGGGGGTAGAGAAGAAAGAGAGAAATGACAAAGAAAACAAGAAAGAAAGTCCCTCTGCTCTCACCAGGGAAATCATAAGAGATGACTATGAAATCACCACAGCAAGAGCACAGAAGTTCTTTGATGCAGGTTACCTGCATGGAAACTACCATAGAGGTGACCCCATGCTCCATAAGGAACATTACAACTCAAGTACACTCAAAACTCAATCTTATAATCGTTCTTCACACCTCAGACAAAAATAGAAGACACAAAGAAGAATGGAGGGAAAGACATTCTAGCTGGAAGAGATTAGTGAAGACAAGATTGATGAAAAAAAGGTAACATAATGAATGAGTGTCAACCCAATCTTACATCATCATCATCATCTCTCAACTTTCTGTTAAGCACACAACAAGCCTTCCTATCCTGTGCCATCTACTCTTCTTCTTCCTCGTTCGTCCTGATAAGGACGTTGGTTGCGTTGTGTCCGTTTACAGCGAAGCTGCGATATTTGTGCCTTTCGTCCGACACAACCGACTTCTGCACTGCATTTTTTGGGACCGGGTTTGCCTTCCCTTTTTGATCCCTACTCTCTCAGCCAGACAGCACTGATGCAGCCTGTTTCCAGGACCACCACTTGGAGGTGGAGTAGGGTCTTGGTCAGCTCTGGTTCGCTGCCCCTGACGCAAGCAGTCAAACTATGGGTCGCTGATGCATTCATCTCTTTTGCTGCGTCTTCGGTCCCTGCCATCTACTCAAGGTCATTCCTCGTCCTCCATATTTCTTTTACAGCTGTCTCAAAGTCCCTTCATTGTGCATGTTTAAGTCTCCCTCTATGTCTCCTAAGCTGGGGATCGTAGACCAAGGACTGCCTTGTAATGCTATCAACTGATTTCCTCAATGTGTTGTCTATCCAACGCTAAAATCTTGTCCTGACTGCCTGTTCCACTGGCACTGTCTAGTTCTTGTCATCAGTCCCACATTAGTCAACTTGTCATTTCCCCTCAACCCTTCTATTCTACGCAAGCATCTATGTCTGATGACCTGTAACTTCTTGGTTGGCGTTTTTGTTGTTCTCCATGCTCCATAACACACTGAGGAAACCTGCTATCATTACAAGGCAGTCCTTGTTCTGGAACCCCCAGGGCAAGAGAGGCAGAGGTAGACCAAGAAGCACATGGAGAAGAGAGCTGGAAACAGAGGTGAAAATGATGAGGAGAACGTGGAAAGAACTTGAGATGATGGCACGTGACAGGAGGACTTGTCATGTCTTTGTTGAAGGCCTATGATTCTTGGGGAGCAGAGGATTATGAATGAATGCTTCAGAGCCATTCAAAAGGACAGTCTTGAAGCTTGCATTGAAGATTCTCACATCTGTGCTAGATTTGATTTCTTCTGACCTCCACAAATTTTCTAATGGAATAAAATCTGCTCTTGTCTTCTGTATTCTTATATTACTGCCTGTTCAATTTAGTCTACATTGCTGCCAAGATCAATGTATAAGTTCACATAGAATACAGAGTGATTATAAAATCCTTGTGCAATCTTTAATAACTCTGGATGTACGAGGGAAGGTCAAAAAGTAATGCCTCCTATTTTTTATGTATGTAAATACTAGATCGGTGTGCAATTTGTAAATTTAGCAGGATTCCTCAAACACTCTTCTGCACTGTATAGCATTACCAACCTGTTTCAGTAACAGGTGGCACCACTGTAACAGTTTAAAAATGGCTGCCAAAGACGTTCGGTTAAAACAACGTTATGTCATAGAATTCCTCAATGCTGAAGGAAAACCACAGCCATCAATCTCCTGCACCGTTACGAAACTGAAGGAGAAGAGTTTTTATCGGATATTGTGACAGGTGACGAGACGTGGGTTCATTTTTTTTAACCAGAATCCAAGAGGCAGTCAATGGAATGGCATCACACAACATCGCCGACAAGAAAGAAGTTCAAAAGTTCACCATCTGTAGGGAAAGTTATGGCCTCCGTGTTTTGGGATGAGAAGGGTGTGATTCTTCTCGACTTCTTGGAACAGGGAAACACGGTGAATGCAGACCGTTACATTGAAACTTTGAAGAAGCTTAGAGGTCGTCTTCGGCGACTACTGTTGCACGATAATGCCACGCCACACACCGCTAAACGCGATTGCAGAATTTGGCTGGACATTATTACCACATCCCCCTTACAGTCCCGATCTTGCAACTTCTGACTTCCATCTGTTTGGACCACTGAAAGAAGATCTTCGCGGACATCACTTTGAGGACACCGAGACCCTTAAACGTGCCGTACGCCAATGGTTTAGGAAAAAGGACACACATTTTTACCGTGCGGGGATACATGCCCTTGTGAGAAGATGGACAAAACTGTAACAAATAACGGAGACTACATTGAGAAATAAATTTTTGAAGTTCAGACTTGGGGCTACATTTCAATGTGAATTTTATCTGTTTTCTTGCCTACTGAATGAAATTAAAAATTACGAGGCATTACTTTTTGACCGTCCCTCGTACAAATGATATAAGCACGCTGCAAACAGCTCATAAAAGAATAATTCATACATTATTTTAATGTTAGTGTTGTCAATTTTGTGTTTTTTCATTTTATTTCAGATCCTGTTACTGACTGAAAACAGCAACAGTAGAATAAACTGGTAATTGTGTATTATGGCTGGCAGAACTGAAGTCCATAACAGACGTGAGAAGAAAATTCACTGCTCATTACAGGAAAAATTAAACTGTTTTGTGTTAAAACCAAATAAATTATGCTTTCATATGTGTTTTTACCGTGTGGTCTTTTCATGTGCACAAGGACTTTATTAACACCCTGTATTCAAGCTTGACTCAAAAAGAATTCTGAATGAGGTATCTGGCTGTGAATGTCCAGGGAACGCACGAAGGAGTTTAAACCTTCATTGTATAAATATTGGTCACTAGATTACAGCACAACAAACAAGAAGCATAATCAATGTCTGAACTAACAAGAACTTAACATACAAATAAAAGATTTTCTTGAAGATGGCGTAGCTGTTAGTTTTGATGACCTCACAAACTTACCGGAGCTGGTCTAAAAGTCTCCTCCTCTTCTTCACCACTATCTTCGGCCTTCAGTCTAAAAACATAAGAACTATAGCTTTAAAAACTTGGATTATCACATTATTACAAGAATTTCTGAAGCAAAAATCCTTTAGTCTAAAAACATAAGAATTACAGTTACAAAACTTGGATTATCACCTTATTACAAGAATTTCTGGAACAAAAATCCTTCAGTATTAGAACATAAAAATTAAAAAAACACCATAAGATACTAAACCACCTCTACATGGTGCATCCTGGAAACAGGAAACTTTTGAGTTCTGCACCCAAATTTAAGGATCAAGTAGCCATGCCTTTAGTGGCATAACATTTTTTCTCTGGTGAAACATGGTAAGGGTTAGGATGCAGAGACAGAAATATAGCCACCAACGCTGACCTTAACCTTGTCTCAAGTTTTTTTTTCAAAAACAAGGTGCAACAAACATGAAGGCTGTACATTTTCAATAAAAAATTAATAAACAATAATATCGAGTGAATTGGGTGATGTATCTAACGTGAGTTGGGCGATAAGATAGCGTCCATACAGTAAAGTGTCATTCAACCATTTATGTTCCATACATTATTGTTTACTCGTGATGTGATCTCCAAAAGTCCAAGGATCGGCGCTTGTAGGGGACAGCAAACTTTGGCCTCCATGTTGGCCAAAAACATATTGCTTCAATTAAGTTGTAATTTTTTAAAAAAAATTGAAATGGAGAGCAGCGGGAAGTCTTCTTCAACGCCATCCAAAACTCCTAACCCTTACCCATTTTTACTGTGTCTCTGAATTCTTATTTAAGGCTGTATCAAACAAACGGCCCATTGTGCTTCATTTCAACCTTTTCTTTTCTTAATTTTTAAAACAGCCTCAGTGTTTGTTGGGCGTTATACGTTATTCATTTTGACAACGCTCGAAAAAGGGTTGGTATAAGGTTAAGGCTAGCTGTAATGTAAATATGGATAGCCAGTCTAGCAACATGACAGACTTTGTCCACTGTTCTCATCGTCTACCCTAAGATCTGTATAATGCATCCCGTTTTCAATGTTTGGACTCTTCGTCCTTTTTTTAAAAATTTAATGAAGAAAAATATCGCGTTCAACCTCTGATGGGTTATAATTAGGATATATATCATTTTCAATTCCAAATACAGGTAATATGAACAACTGCTGATGTGGGAAAGTGGCATCACACCTGTCAAATCATTGTAAATAGGGCAAATCACAATTACCAATAATGTTTGTATGTTTTAAAACACAAAAAAACCCAAACAAACAAAAATGATATCAAACCTTACAAATCCAAACAAAAATACCAAACAAGAATAATATTAAGGGGGAGGGGTGTAAAGGCCTGGTGGTTCCAGTTATATAACGGACTTTAATATATATTTAATTGACTTTCGCGTGTCAAGATGTAATATGTATTGTAAGAACAGCATCAGACCTTCACCTTCCCAATTACTCTATATTAACTTTTGTTCTTGTTAAATACTGTTTGACAATATTATGCAGTTCCCTAGGTCTGTCTATTCTTAACACCTCTTCTGTATTTATGGGTAAATTTTATGCCTGCAAATAATATAATAGTTGGATTCACATTTGGTCATACCTCTTACATTTTAACAAGAAATGTTCTATATTATTGTCTTGAAGACATCCTGCACAGTAAGGTTCTTCTATTCTGAAATAGCCTTTTCCCAGCCATAGTCTGAGAAGTTTTTTATTACTGGGAATTTTCAATTCCCTAGATATCTGACATTTTCTTGTTGGAGCCTTGAACATCTTGTATGCATGTCTTCCTTTCAGATTTTTATCCCATTCTGCTTTCCATTCATCTGTTATTAATTACTTATCCCTACATTTATTAGATTTTTATCTCATCTACCTCTCGTGGCTTCTTTATCTGTCTTTTCATTTCCCTCTATGCCAACATGTGAAGGTATCCAAGCTATTAAGACTGAACATCCTTTCGAGTATAAGTATGTAGTAGCCAGAAATATCTCCTCTGCTATATCAGGTCTTGGAACCACTGGCTTGCATTCACAATTGTTATTAACTGATGTAATTTAAGTAGGGCCTACCCAAGTGGACAATTTGGGTCCTGGTTATCATTCTACGCCCAAGTTTACACGCGTCAATTCTAACGACTGACGCATGGTTGGCAGTAGGCTATATGTAGGCCTATATATTTTATTTTAGCTTTAAATGTGATTTTTTTTTTAAATTTCACACAATTTTTGTTTAAAAAAAACCACACTCAACAGAGTATTTTTCTTACGCTTCGAATTTGTTGTTCATTGTAAAGAGAAGATGTGACAATTCAACGCCAGGCTCCTACGTTTCTGAAAAGATTAGATGGATGGATCGTTCCTCACTGCTTAGGCTCTTAATATTTTGAATTAACTCCCTTTAAGCCAACAGCATTTCCGGAGTTCAGTGACGATGATAGGAAAAAGCGAAACGTAGGGATCGAAGAGGGAAGGCAAACCCGGTCCCAAAAAATGCCGTGCTGAAGTCGGATGTGTCGGCCGAAAGGCGCAGATATCGCAGCTCCGGCGTAAACAGACACAACGCAACTAACGTCCTTTTTAGGACGAACGAGGAAGAAGAAAGAAGAAAATTCCCAATAAAATAACTATAAAATAGGTTAATCTGCTAAGAAATATTTTGCGTCTAACCTGTAACGATTACTTTACACCCCATCCCACATATTATTTTTTTATCTTATTGTTGGGTTTTATTTCGTTTTTTTTTTAAACATACAAGCATAATTGGTAATTATGATTTGCCCTATTTACAATGATTTGACATAGATTATTTGCAAGCATCCAACTTACCTATAAATATAGAAGAGGTGTTGAGAATAGACAGACCTAGGGAACTGCATAATATAGTCAAACAATATTTAACACGAACACATGTTAATATATAGTGGCTGGGAATGTGAAGGTCTGATGCTGTTCTTACAATGCATGTGACTTTAAACAGATGAAAGTCAATTAAATATATGTTAAAGTCCGTTATATAACTAGAACCACCAGGCCTATACACCCCTCCACTTTAATATTATTCTTGTTCATAGTTTCTTCTTGATTTTGTTTGTTTGTTTTTTCCTATTTATTTAACGTATAAGCACAATTGTGATTATCCCTATTTACATTGATCTAACAAATGTGATGCCACTTTCTCATGTCGGCAGTTGTTCATATTATTTGGAATTGAAAACAATATATATCCTAATTATAACCCATCAGAGGTTGAACGGGAGATTTTTTTTTTTCATTAATTAAAAAAAAAAAAAAAACAGGTGTGATGTTACTTTCCCATATCGGCATTTGCTTATATTATTTTGAATTGAAAACAATATAGTATATCCTAATTATAACCCATCAGAGGTTGAACGGGATAATTTTTAAAAAGGTTACTTTAAATATAAACTTACAGGTGACAGAATTGCGTTGAATATCATGCGAAATGGTGTATAGTAGACAAATTGTCATTTCTTCTTCTTTGTTCGTCCTGAAAAGGACGTTGTTTACATTATGTCCGTTTACAGCAAAGCTGCGATATTTGCGCCATTCGGCCGACACATCTGACTTCCGCACGGCATTTTTTGGGACCGGGTTTGCCTTCCCACTTCGATCCCTACTCTCTCAGCCAGACTGCAGTGATGCAGCCTGTTTCCAGGACCACCACTTGGAGGTGGAGTATGGTCTTGGTCAGCTCTGGTTCGCTGACCCTGACGCAAGCAGTCAAGCTATGGGTCGCTGACTGCATTCATCTCTCTTGCTGCGTCTTCGGTCCTAGGAGGCATGTTGACTGGACTGTGTTGTACAGACGCAGCTCATTTGAGCGACGTCCCGTTTGGGCGCCAAAGTGACGTCTTCTTATCCCATTTACGCGCCGTCAGTTTTAATTCTTTATTATATTTTTGTAATATAGTCTCGTTATGATGGTAGACGTATATGATCTCTTCCTGTGTGATAGGCAGACGCGGTAAAACATTTACAGAGGTGTCAAAAAGCGATACAGCATTTTTAGAGTAGGTTTAAAATGAAAAGAGCTGCTTGAGCAGGCTAGTTTCCTCTACCGCATTGACAAGAAGATATGAGTAAAGAGAAAGAAAAACTGGCAATGCATGACGATTAAATGTCTTGGGCGGCTCCACGCGGGCATTGGCAATACTTCGCCTGTGACAATCAACTCTCACAATCACATTCCCGATCCTAATCTGGTCCTTAAGTACAAGTTCAGATCTAGTCAGTCCATATCGCAAATGTAAATGTTGGCATGAACGGCCTTGAAGGAGAAAATTAACAATAATTATGCAGAACCTTTTAAGTTGGTTAATTGCAGTGCTTATTCAAGTATTCTTATATCTGTGGCATACGTTTGATCACTTCACAAATGGTGGTATATGCACCGACTAAGATGTCTGTACGTGACATAATTATTCCATACAATGGTGTCCAGCTGGTCACAGCTCCTTTCCATTTCACATCAAATGGAGAAGCTGAACACTTCATTAGAACCGTCAGGTCTGCCGCGACAAAAATTTGCTGGGGAGGGAACACACACAAATCGTGCACAAGAGAAACGGATGTTCACTCACCCACAGTGTTGGATCTACATTTTGGGGGCCCTGAAGCGTGAACTCTGAGGGGCCTCTTTTATTTAAAAAAAAGTGTTGGGGGATGGGAAAGAAACGTATTATAGAGAAAAGTGGACTTGGGGGCCCTGAAGCTCAAACTTCATTAGCTTCATAGTAGATCCGCCTCTGCTTACACAACAATCTCCAATGTAACTGCATGATGTACAAGCAAAAACACGATTATAATTTGTGTTGTCCAAGGCAGAACTCTCCCTCATTCAAGATCGGTGAACCAGTCTTCATCAAGAAGTTCACCACAAAAAGAGATCCCTGTCTTGATTGTCACATTACATGTGCACTGGAACACTGTCGTAGATTTTTGATAGGGGAATTAAGACTTGGGTTGGTCCCTTCTGAATAGATTAGAATAAGTGATAGTCACCGTGAGAAGTAGTAATGGCAATAGATTTCCACGAGTGAGATGGTAGAAATGTGATAGAGGCTGTCTCTGAAATCAAGAAATCTTCTCTCTTTCTCACCTATCTTCTACGACAGCTTTCGAGGAGTCAGACAGTCTAAACACATATATATAGATATATATATATATATATATATATATATATATATATATATATATATATATATATATATATATATATATATATATATATATATATATATATATCTAACCACTCACGTGCACGCACATATATGATGACAGTTGGACGTACAGACGTGGGAAAACTATAACAAATGGTTATATAAATATTCTAGAACGAACTGACCAACACGCTGATTAATTTCAAGAGAAATTTTAATTATCATCTAAAATTTCTTCACAACACATAGAAATTACATCAAAGCATATACACATAGTCATAAAAAAATCAAGGAATTGCTACAAGAAATGATAGACCCACAGTTAGATCTTATCCCTCGAGGTATGCCCACAGTCCTGTTGGAAGAAAGTGATAGCCCCAAGGAAAAAAGGATACATAGGATTAGGTCTAATATTCCCCCCACTAGTCGAAACTCCGTCGGAATGTTACTGACGTTAATATGTTACTTGCCACCACGGCTAAATTTGTACATAGAGTTTGTGCAGAAAAATCTGATCTGGCTCAAAGGCCCAGTATAAAACAGTTAGTCTTTAATAAAACCCGTTAGTGAGAGTTGTACTCTGTCTATTTATGAAGACACACGCACTGTCAGACAGGTGTTAACTTGTAAACCCATGGTTAAAAGATAAAAACTGTTTATGTTTCTCACAGGTATGTCTCTGTACTAAACGCCGGCAAAATTTGGGTTACCCAGTATTCACTGAATAAAGAAAAACACATATGAAATATTTTACATATTAGGTACTCACTATAACTTACATTTTTTTATTTTTTTTTAAACTGCAAGCGTACCGCTTGACTTATCATTTAAACCTTCCTGTGAAATAAGTTATATACATAAAATCAATCATCATGAATTAGGAATACCTACGTGTTCCGTCACCACTCATGAAGCATCTAGCATTAATAAAGTTAGTTTAGAAAGTTTATTCTCGTCTGATTATTTTAGCAGTAAAAATAAATTCCTTAATAGCCGACTGAGTTTAAGCTAGAAATATAATTTCTGTTTTCCACTGTAACTCGTCACTATAAAATAATACAGACTATATAAATTAAGCGCTCTGCACCAAATCTAACTAGTGAAATAAAATAAGCGATTTAACACTTTAAACACTTCACAAAATACTAGATATTTAATATAATATATTTACCTCCATATAGAACTACACCATGAACCATGAACTAGAATACTGCAATCTAATGGTAGTCTAGAGCTCGGCAAAATGGCCAAGAAACTCAGACTTGCCAAAACACAGATATTTTGATCTAGCACAGCGATCTGTCTACTGCGACATTTTAGGAGTCAGAATGAAAATCTAGTTTAACATTCTGGTTATATCTATTACCAGACAAAGAGGTAAACGTTTAATTTCGCAAAACGAAGTACTCTCCCCTTTCCGTCTTTAACGCTTACGTTTAACACCTAAACGCATGCCGTAACTGCCCCCTACTGACCGAGAGGGCGCGTGTCAGTTGCGAATCTCAGACAACCCGTCTCCAGTGCAGAAGCAGTTTTTCACACCTCCCCGAGAAACTCATCCTGAGAACCATAACTGACACTTTGCTTTCTCGCACCTTACGCCAAAACTGGCCGTGGAGCGTGAGTGTCATATCACCTGACACTGAGAATCTACCTTGGAAACTACATGTCAGAGGCAAACTACCAGACAAATGTCTCCTCATCATGTCTGACGGAGTGAATTCTCACACTTCAGGCCCAGAAACTTAGCCGAAGAAACACTGTCCCAGGGGAAACTGTAGACAGCTGTCTACTCCCCTGTCTGACGGAATGCATTCTAACACTCTGCGTCTCGTGTATGGGCTGACACGTTACGTCATAACTGCGTTCTCAGTTTGAGAAAAGAAACTGGTAAAGTTGAGAATGGGAAAGAAAATATTTTTCGCGAACGAGTGGATCCGAAAATACAGGGAAAAGGTAAAGAGTGATAATAAAATAGAGGATACGGGTGAAAGAAAAAGAAGAGGATATAGGCAATTCAATGATCATAAAACCTCTGTGACAAACACATAATTCAACTTGGCAATGGTCAGGCTGCCCAAAGACATCAGAACCATATTCGCCAGGGAAGCGTTTTAAAGCTCATCTCTCCGAATCCAGATACTTATGATGATTTTCTACTGAATAAAGCAAATGTGGATCAACTCAAGGAATAGCCACGTCCTAAACAGAGCCACTACTCATCTCCCCCTGCCTATCTCAGGGTCCATTGTGAGATTCTCTTACATGCAGCCAACAAGGCGAAAGCCAGTTGCATCTGAGGTTTAAGTGACTCCTCCAAGTTTAGTGTGCAATGCTGGGTTCTCAACATGTTTCACAACAGGGGGAATTCCTGGAAGTGTGTAGATATTTTCAAGAGTCAGTGAGGGTGTAATTAGTCTCACAGACAGAGGTTCACTTCCACGTACATATATTGTAGCATTGTGCATAGCTGGTGGTCACATAAAGTTGGCTCCAGGTATGTCTGCATGCATACTACCGAGACATAATGAATTCTGAACCACGCATACTACCGATATATAATGAATTCTGAACCAAGCATACTACCGAGATATAATGAATTCTGAACCAAGCATACTACAGAGATATAATGAATTCTGAACCATGCATACTACCGAGATATAATGAATTCTGAACCATGCATACTACCGAGATATAATGAATTCTGAACCATGCATACTACCGAGATATAATGAATTCTGAACCATGCATACTACCGAGATATAATGAATTCTGAACCATGCATACTACCGAGATATAATGAATTCTGAACCATGCATACTACCGAGATATAATGAATTCTGAACCATGCATACTACCGAGATATAATGAATTCTGAACCATGCATACTACCGAGATATAATGAATTCTGAACCATGCATACTACCGAGATATAATGAATTCTGAACCATGCATACTACCGAGATATAATGAATTCTGAACCATGCATACTACCGAGATGAAATGAATTCTTCCTTTTTTCTAATGAAAAAATATTATGCTCTCATTACCTCGCCCAGTGGTTCAATTCCGTTTTATTCAGATGGACACTTTCTTTCCCTGCCTTTTGCTCCCACAGAAGCGACCGTGTCATGGCAACATTGCTGACCGTCACGACAGAAATGGCCTCCAAAATCTTCCTCCACAATTTTTGCACGGTTTAATCTCTTACTTTCATATGCATAACATGTGGGTGGCCACACACAGAGAGTGTTTTTCTGATTTCTGTTTCCCAAATACTACATAGATGTTACTTTAATTTAGTTAACTGCTATGTATCAGTCCAATTTCCATGATTTTATGATGTCCAAACCCCACCGGCCAAGTTGACCTACAATATCTCCTTGTTCCGACATGAACTCTAATCTGAGTGAATGTCTCCAGGGACAAAGAGGGTGAATAGCTTATCTACCAAGCAAGATTGAAATGCGTGGGTCGTAAATGCTCTTAGGTTTGTTGTTGTTTAACCATGGCTGCTGAGCTTCTTCTTCTTCTTCTTGCGATCGCATCTTTGATGATTACACCGTCAGACGAGTTCTCATGATGAATTCGACTGTTGTTTGAAGTTCCTCTTTAACTCCATATAGCTTTGAGTTTAGTGTTGAGTCATTGGGCCAGTATATCTTTCTTAACTGTCATACAGAGGACAGTCCTGTAGAACATGCTCAGCAGTTTGTTCGTTTAATCCACATGTGCACAGTGGTGAAGCAGACAATCGTAGCTTGTGCATGTGTTTATTCAGTTTGTTATGCCCTGTCCTGAGTCGAAAAATAGTTATCTGTCCCTTTTCGCTTATTTGCAGCCAATACCAAGTTGAAGACTCCTTGGTATTATCTACTGTAGATCAAGGCTTTTCCTGTGGCTCTTCTGCCATTCCGAGACGTGCTGAGTTCCATGTTTCTCCAGCTTGGCTTGCATTTTAAGGATCGTCATATCTGGTCCCAAGCTAGGAGTAAGAAGCGCGTGGCATACTGCGCATTCCCCGCCATCCAAGGGGTCTCTCCAACTATCTTCTTCTGTCCTTAGCCACAGACCGTCAAAGCAGTCAGTGGCCATTACGCCTAGTGGCGTCTTAGGGCAACAGCAGATAGGTTTTCTTTGCCATTGTTTCCCATCACGCCTAGTGGCGTCTTTAGGGCAACGGCAAATCAACCCATTTGCTGTTGTTTCCGTAATCGAAGCGACTGGCAACGGGTGATCAGCCCGTTGTGTCTCCAACTATGCAGGGCTAAAATACTGTACTCTGATTCTGGGTTATCCCAAGGAATTGTCACGTACTGCACAGTGCCACGTTTCAGCTGCACCTGCCTATCACTGGGTCCATAGTGAGATCCTCCTGCATGCAGTCAACCAGGTCCAGAGAGTTACGTTTGGGGCTCATGTGACTTCTCCAAGCTTAGTGTGCAATGCTTGGTTCTCAACAACTTTCATCACAGGGGGAATTCTTGGAAGTGTGTGGATGATTTCAAGAGTCAATGAGGGTGAAATTAGCCTCACAGACATAGGTTCACTTCCACATATGTATATTGTGCATAGCTGGTGGTCATATAAAGATGACTCCAGATATGCCTCCACGCATATGCTCTGATAGAGAGAGAGGCAGTTAAAAATAAAGATTCCATTGAGACAATTGAGGGACAATACTGGATTAAGATAGTAACGAGTGTAAAGTTAATAATTAGACAAATATCGAGAGATGAGGAGTGTCGGTTTTACTCCATCACTGTTCACGAGCAGCTTGAGAGAAATCAGTTTGTCTATATGTGGAAGTGCCCATGCGACAATCTCATTGACTGCCGGAGCTGTATGACTTGTGTGTTCATAACTTTAGTAGGGAGGAATGTTGGGACTATTGATTTGCCTGCGGGAGGGGGGAACAACTTCTGATGATCAGATTGCCTTCTGTCGTAGCTCTCTACATACAGTGTCCTGTCATTGAGCATTTCCTTACATAGAACATGAACATTAGAGAATCTCAGTATTTAAAGATATGCAATTGACCCATAGCTATAATACAAGTGTAAAGAACAGACATTTAGCGAACTGCGCAATATAATAAAACAGTATTCAATAAGAAAACGGGGAGCCGTGCTGGTGTAATGGCTACCACGCTGCGCTGGCGATCGGGTCATCCAGGTTCGAGCCCTGGCGAGGACATTTGAAAGAGTGTCGTCGACCGGGACTTGGACTGGAATAATTCGAGCCCTAACGAAGACATTTGAAGAAGTGTCGTCGACCAGGGACTGGAATAACCAGAACGGCTCCTGAGCCGACCCAGCTCTAATGGGTACCTCCGAAATCGGCGAGTATCTGCCTGAATGGGAAAAAAGGGATACTCACGTAAAATCAGTCTCAGGTTAGACATATTAACTGGAGATTTCGCTTCGAGTAATAGCGGGCGTACAATAATTTTTAAAAATATATAAGAAAACAGATTAATATGTAGTGATTAGTGGGGTGTAGGGTATGGTAATACATTTTACTAATGAAAAAGAACGAATTAAATATTAACCCAAACACCTGAAGGTTTCACACACACACACCCAACCACCTGAAGGTTTCACACACACACACCCAACCACCTGAAGGTTTCACACACACACACACACCCAACCACCTGAAGGTTTCACACACACACCCAACCACCTGAAGGTTTCACACACACACCCAACCACCTGAAGGTTTCACACACACACACCCAAACACCTGTAGGTTTCACACACACACACCCAACCACCTGAAGGTTTCGCACACCCACACCCCTGAAGGTTTCACACACACACACCCAACCACCTGAAGGTTTCACACACACACCCAAACACCTGAAGGTTTCACACACCCAACCACCTGAAGGTTTCACACACACACACCCAACCACCTGAAGGTTTCACACACACACACCCAACCACCTGCTTTAACGCCATGGTTTTGGGGTGTTTTTTAGGGACCATATTCATTGCTATTATTATGAGCGCTACAACAGCAGGCATTCATCAGAAGATATCCCCGTGTCGATCAAGTGTTTCAGCCTGTTACTCTTCTTTACACTGTAAGGGGGATATCACGAAATATATTCGTTCTCTTTTCCTGGTCTTCAATCTTCTCCAGCATTAATACTCTGCCATTCCTTTTACGTGTTAATTCTTCCTGTATTCGTTGTCTTCGCTTTCATCGTTCAAGGTTATCTTATCATATCTTGTCCTACTTTTCACTCCCTTACTATTATCTATACACTTGACCTATTTGTGCAGAGGGGAGATGTTTGTGTACTCAATTTTATAACAGCTTCTGGCCGACAGAAAAGGTGGCCGTAAGTAGCGAGACAAGTTGATTGAACAAACTTTTGATACAGGGACATTGGTGGAAGATAATTGCCCCAAACCATGGGGTTCAGGTTGTCCAATATGGATGACAGACGGTAATTGGGAGATAAGGTGTCAGTCGCATACTGTGGTGAAGTGGGATGTTATAAATATTTATAGGGGACTTAGTGTACTGACTGAGATCAGCTGTGAAGGTATCTATATCTATTAAAAGTAGTGTATTATAGATAACCTTACTTGCTACCACATATCTCTTTATCTCAGTCAGAATTATTCTGGAATAGTGTGATGCTACGTTATGTGTCTAGGGTATGTGTATGAAGAAGTGTAAGTCACAACAACAGACAGATAAACAATTTAATGTAATTCACTACTCTTGACAACACTGTGACACTCACATACATATAACACTCTATGAGAATATCTTAAAGGAGGCACTGATAACTTTCAAATAACAATATGTATTCATTACTGGCATGAATGAATATGTGTCCTGATTCAACTACAAGGGAACCAGGAATCACAATCAATTTAAATTACAAGTTATGTACAGAATGTATTTAATATGAATATTGTAGTGACATATATTATTACAAATGTTCTATGTGTGTCAGTTGTGTAGTAGTAAAATGAGGTAATACTGGTTTTGTTTTGTTCAAGCTCTGTTGGTATTGGTCATCATGACTTCAATAGTTTGTCTTTAGGGACTATTATTGGAGATGTTCACAGTTCATGATTTTAAGACAAGTAAATTCCCCTCTGAATAGTATTTTTATAAAGTTATTTCAAGATGAGGGGACATAATGTTGAGCTCAGCTGGCCAATTCGCTTATCTGGCGTGATGGCGGCAGGAAAGGACTCCTCTGCTCGAATTCTCCTCTGGGCTCTGGAGACACCTCACTGACAGCTAAAAGGACCAAGGAGTATGCTGTCCGACACTGGATTCAGCAAATCTTTGACTAGGTGCTGCTCAGTACATCAAGACCACTGTCCCTGAAATCAAGAAGGATGTACCTTCTACTTCATAACTAATTTATATTCTCTTTTACATTGATCACAATACAGCACAAACATTGCGTTCAGAGCGTTAGGCCAACAGTCAGCTTCATCTGAAATACTTTATTCCAGTATTACCCTTCCTAATGGTTACTACGCCTCTGCACTTCCAGCATTATTTCTTTCTAGTCAATCATCCAGGTGTCAGTGTACTATTTGGCCATTCCATGCCGTTTTACTTTTCTCCGACACCCTCTGTTCAGGCTGGAGCATTTTAGGCTTTACCTCACGTTTGCCACTGAACTACACATATATATACAGGCATAAATCAACAATTCACATTCAATTTTCATTAAAAGATATTAAATGGTTCAAGCTTACCACAATTCATACGAATAACACAGATACGTTGATTAGCAATGAATTCTGGCACAAACTGGCACAAACTTCCATCTGCCTATGTTCCAGGCTTTTATTGAGCCAAATATATGCTGGCTTCAACGCACTGATGCTTTATCAAGCTATTTTAAACAAGTGGTCTCGAACTAACGCTCCCAAGTGTGTATATCAGCGAGACTGGCCAATGAGCCACGTTTCGACAAGTGTTTGAAAAAATGTTATCTTTTCCCGTCTCCCCCAACAACCAAGATAGTATTTATAGCCCGACCAATCGTGGTTAGGCTTTCATTTGTTGCGCTCCAATCAATTTGGAGTTTACATGGTAGGCTATTTATGTAACGTAAGGTTTTTTTCAAACACGTTATAAAAAAATTTTATGAGCAGAAATGATTTCATGCTGTCAGGCAGCCTCACTATTTTATTTTGGGTATAATTTATTAATTCCTGGACTATTGGCGTAACGTTTTACATATTATTTGTCAGCAAGCCCTAAGGAACCCAAAAATACTAATTTAAAGGAGCTACGTGGCTGCGTTCAAAATATGCAATTTCTTTTACCTCCTGTTCCGAAGATATGCTGTCTGGGTACTGTTATGTGTTCAAACGTAAACCCATCTATTGTTATCTTTTCTAATAAGAGTCTGTTATGATTTATAAACCTAACTCTGGGAAAGGGTAGTGTATTTTATCACTGTCCGTCTGAAAAAGTTAGTGCTTGTAGACTTACACGCGTGATGGCAGCATTTGCGTATCGCGCGAAGCGTGTTTAGTGTTCGGCTTCCTCTCCCTTCTCGCTATCCTTTAGTCCAACTGTTCGTTCGTTTTGGTAACGTAATGTAGAAAAAGACATGAATGGAATTTAAAATTTAGGTCATTACGCAGTCTGCCTCTTAATGTTTTTCCAAGAAATACAGCACACGTTTCATTGAAGAAAGCGGGTATAATACAGTAAGCTTTTACTATCAACGTGAAAGCGTTACAATTTGCAGACGAAGCAGAAAACAAGGGGGATTTCGAGTACATTCCTTGTGACAGCACTGTCATTTTACCATTGCTCTTCTCTTTATTAATTTTATTTGTTAGGCTTCATATTTACCTAATAATTTATATATGTGGATTAGAATATTTCATGACACCTCCCCTCTTAAAACAGACATTATATGTCAGTCCTTTATTCTATATACACATAGAGAAATTTATTATTATTTCTGGGGTTTACGGTGATTCTCATCACACGGATGGCGGCTTAAAAAATCCGCTCCCAGATT
Organism: Oreohelix idahoensis; assembly: GCA_024509875.1. Taxonomy (NCBI): domain Eukaryota; kingdom Metazoa; phylum Mollusca; class Gastropoda; order Stylommatophora; family Oreohelicidae; genus Oreohelix; species Oreohelix idahoensis. Next base: position 70,940 of record JAMPIV010001489.1, read on the forward strand.
GGTTTTTCCAGATATATATTCAATGCTAAAATTGTATGGAGCCAGAAGCAAAGACCATCGGAGTAACCTAGAGTTCTCATGCTTAGCCTGTGCTAAAAACGATAAAGGTTTGTGGTCAGTTTGCAACTTAAATGCCTTCCCATATAGATAAATATTGAATTTCTTTATTGCCCATATTACTGCAAGACATTCTTTTTCGCTAGTTGAGTAGTTGATTTCAGCTTTATTCAACTTTCTGCTAGCATATGCCACTGGGCTTAATTCCCCATCCAATGCATCCGATTTCTGTAGTAGAGTTGCACCTAACCCAATATTACTTGCATCCGTCCTTACTATGAATTCTTGACTTAAGTCAGGTAATTTTAAAATGGGTTTACTTGTGAGCTTTTCCTTCAATTCTTGGTAAGTCATTTCACATTGTGGAGTCCATGTAATGCGATCTGGATGTCCTTTACGTGTCAATTCAGTTAACGGTGCACATATGGAATTAAAGTTTTTGATATACTTCTGGTAGAAACCACATAATGAGACAAAGGATCTCACGTCCTTCTTGGTTTGTGGTCTCGGGGCTTTCTGTAGTTTCTCTAAATTCTTTGGGTCAGGGGTCATGTTTCCCTGATAAACTGTGTGTCCCAAAAATTCCAACTCTTTACATCCAACGCAACATTTGGTTGGTCGGGCTGTTAAATTTGCCTCCCTAAGTCGATCAAACAGCATGTTCAGAGAGTCAATGTGTTCCTCAAATGTTTCTGTTGCTATAAGGATATCATCCATAAAATTTGTTATACAGGGATTATTCAGAGGATCCAATAATTTTCTCATCATTCTAGAGAAGACACTAGGCGCATTCTTCAATCCAAATGGCAATCTATTAAACTCATAGTGTCCTTCTGAGGTACTAAAAGCTAGGTATGGTCTAACCTCAGGTTTTACTGGAATCTGATAGTATCCTTTACTCAGATCCACTTTTGAGAAATATTTAGCTTTATTTAGCCTGGCAAACAGCTGATTTGTATCCGGCAATGGATCCACCTGTCCTTCTGTAATAGCATTCAGTCTCCTGTAATCTATACAGAGTCTATGTTCTCCAGAGGGCTTCCTTAAGAGTACAACACCGGAACTATACGAAGACTCACTGTGCGAAATAATTCCTTCCTTCAATAGATAGTCTATCTCTTCCTTCAAAGCTTTTTCCTTAGCAAACGGAATCGAATATGGTTTCATACAGACAGGTGTGGAGTCTATGAGTTTCATATCATATTCCAATAGGTTTGTATGCCCTGGTCGGTCTGTTAACACCTCTGCATGATTATTTAGAACCTGTTGCACTCTCTCTTTCTGAGTTTTCGTTAAATGTGTACTGATTTTCACCTGTGCTGCTGTCTCACAGGGGTGTAATGGATATTCAAATGATGAAAGTGGTTCCTTTTTCATTTCCATGGCGATGGACAAGGTCAACAAGTGTGTCTCTTCCTGATGTTCTCTTTCCAAATATTTCTTCAGGAGATTCACATGATAGATTTTTTCTTTCCCCTTCTTATCTATCTTATAATTTGTTCTAGACACCTTCTCTAGAACTGTATATGGACCCTGCCATCCAATTTGTAACTTATTCTGACTCCCAGGCAAAAGAAGCAGTACTTTCTCTCCCACAGCCAAATTTCTGTCTTTCGCCTTCCTGTTATAATAGGCAGCATGTTTCTTCCTGGCTTGTTTCAAATTTTCATTGGCAAGTTTCCAGCCAGTTTTTAACCGAGTGGTCAGCTCATTCACATATTGGTATGAAGATGTAATGTTTTCCTCTGCCTTTTCATCAGTCCACGTTCTTAACAAAGCTACATATGGACCTTTAATTGTGTGGACCTATTTGTCCATGCACCGGTATGGTCTCTTCCACTTGAAGCTTTATAGTGATGATTTTTCCTCCCAGAGTTATCATTCACAAAACGACCGCTACCAATTTTTCTTTTGGGGCTTTCTCCCCTCTTAAAATTCTTGATGAGAGATTTCCTCCCTACATCCTCTTCCTCCAGTTTGTTTAAGTCCGATTGAGGGATTTTCGGCTTATCCTGGGGTAAGACATCTTTTTGCACTCTCCGCATAGTGGCCATTGTAAAACAGTTAAGTGAAGCTTGTCCGTGAAAAGGGGCTTCCCATTCCATTTGGTCCACTTTATCAAATCTATTTTTCCTTTTATTGTCAGGCCTGATTTTGCCCCATGGCGTGTCCAGGTCCTGATCCATGTTCCCACTTGTGGGTGTTCCCTCATGTGCTATGCTACACCTTTCTACAAAATTCTCAATGTCCCATCTTGCTTTGGGCCAATAATAATTGTGAGCCACCTTTTGAATGATGGCACCTATCTTCTCATGGTCCCCATCTGGTTTCACATGTAGGCTCCTTATTAAGTCTGTCCTATATCTCTTTGGAAGAACCAGCTGTCCGTGACCATGGGATCTAGTTCCGGCCTTCCTATACATCAACTTGTTTTTCATGTAAAAATCTCCCTTGCCTGGAGTTGTATGACAAGTTGACAATTTTCTGAAACAAGGCTTGAGTGTTTTATCCCCAGCCTGTGCCTTCCTCATCTCTTCTGGAGTGGTATCTAACATAATATCCTCCTCCTGTCTTGAGGTCGACCCGACCTGAAGGGTTGCCATATACACAGGTTTCCTTCTGCAACGGTCAGTGTCATGATTGTCCATCTTACAATTTTTACACCACCTTTTTCCTTGGTTGAAAGATTTTCTTTCATCATATTTCCTTTCATCGAATTGTGGGAATTTATTTTTATTGTCATACCGTGGCCTATCAAATTGGTGCTTACCTTTATTTTGATCCCTAGGATCAAATTTATTAAAGTTCTGTGGTGCCCTGAAGTTATCCACCTGTTTCTTTTTATTACCTGTTACCTCTGCTTGAGCTGCTTGATACCTTTCAGCAACATTTAGCAACTCACCCAGCCTCTCTGCACCTTGTTCCATGAGAAACTTTCTCAGGTCTGGAGCCATGGACTCTCTTAGTTGCTCTATAAGGACCATTTCCTTAAGATCTTGGGTTTTCCCCAGAGAAGTCCATTTCTCCAAGTATGTCTCTATGCGTGCAGAGAACTGGTGATAGGTTTCACCTGACAGTAGTTTAGCATTCCTAAATTTTTTCCTGTAAAACTCTGCATTCTTTTCATACCTTAACAAAAGAGCCTGCTTTAGCATGTCATAATTTTCCTGATCACCTCTGCTCATTTTTGCAAAAACTTCATAAGCTGCCCCACGAAGTCCCTGAGATAACTTTAAGCTCCACCTTTCTCTCTCTAACCCATACGTGGTAGCTAATAGTTCGTACCTATTTATATAGCTCTCAATATCATCGTCTTTCTCAACAAAATGATCTAAATGAAAATTCATAGCTGAGATTGAGGCTCCTTGAGTAACCGTAGCATCAGAGGCAAAGGGACTGGCACCATTTTCAGGAGCATGGCCTTGAAACTCAAACTCCCTTAGTCGTAACTCATGTTCCCTTTGTAATCTTTTATCTTCTGCTTCCCTTTCTGCAGCTAATTTTCTTTCTTCTCTTTCTGCAGCTAATTTCTTCTCTTCCCTTTCTGCAGCCTGTCTTCTTTCCTCGGCTTCTCTTTCTGCAGCTAATCTCTTGTCTTCTCTTTCTGCCTCCAATTTCTTAGCCTCAGCCTCAATCTGCAACCTCTTAGTCTCAGCCTCAGCTTGCAACCTCTTAGTCTCAGCCTCCAACTTTCTTTCGGCCTCTTTTTCTAATCTTCTTTCTTCGCGTTCAATAAATTTGTCACATTCCGTTGTGACATAGGCAACCATAACTTGCCCATCTAATCCTAACTCTTTTGCAGTCTGAACCGCAGCAGATCGAAATTTGGCCAGGTCCGCCATTGTCTATCATGTAACTTTATATAATGTCTAACCAACAATTCAATCTCTAATGGACAACACAGGCACCGTGAGCTCAACCTTATTTAATTCCACCCAAGGATACCTTTTAATTCTTATATTCCCTGAAGTGAATTACCCCCAATATTTTTAATAGGGAAAGATTCAAAATCCCAAGAGCGAGACCCCAATATATGTGGTGAAGTGGGATGTTATAAATATTTATAGGGGACTTAGTGTACTGACTGAGATCAGCTGTGAAGGTATCTATATCTATTAAAAGTAGTGTATTATAGATAACCTTACTTGCTACCACATATCTCTTTATCTCAGTCAGAATTATTCTGGAATAGTGTGATGCTACGTTATGTGTCTAGGGTATGTGTATGAAGAAGTGTAAGTCACAACAACAGACAGATAAACAATTTAATGTAATTCACTACTCTTGACAACACTGTGACACTCACATACATATAACACTCTATGAGAATATCTTAAAGGAGGCACTGATAACTTTCAAATAACAATATGTATTCATTACTGGCATGAATGAATATGTGTCCTGATTCAACTACAAGGGAACCAGGAATCACAATCAATTTAAATTACAAGTTATGTACAGAATGTATTTAATATGAATATTGTAGTGACATATATTATTACAAATGTTCTATGTGTGTCAGTTGTGTAGTAGTAAAATGAGGTAATACTGGTTTTGTTTTGTTCAAGCTCTGTTGGTATTGGTCATCATGACTTCAATAGTTTGTCTTTAGGGACTATTATTGGAGATGTTCACAGTTCATGATTTTAAGACAAGTAAATTCCCCTCTGAATAGTATTTTTATAAAGTTATTTCAAGATGAGGGGACATAATGTTGAGCTCAGCTGGCCAATTCGCTTATCTGGCGTGATGGCGGCAGGAAAGGACTCCTCTGCTCGAATTCTCCTCTGGGCTCTGGAGACACCTCACTGACAGCTAAAAGGACCAAGGAGTATGCTGTCCGACACTGGATTCAGCAAATCTTTGACTAGGTGCTGCTCAGTACATCAAGACCACTGTCCCTGAAATCAAGAAGGATGTACCTTCTACTTCATAACTAATTTATATTCTCTTTTACATTGATCACAATACAGCACAAACATTGCGTTCAGAGCGTTAGGCCAACAGTCAGCTTCATCTGAAATACTTTATTCCAGTATTACCCTTCCTAATGGTTACTACGCCTCTGCACTTCCAGCATTATTTCTTTCTAGTCAATCATCCAGGTGTCAGTGTACTATTTGGCCATTCCATGCCGTTTTACTTTTCTCCGACACCCTCTGTTCAGGCTGGAGCATTTTAGGCTTTACCTCACGTTTGCCACTGAACTACACATATATATACAGGCATAAATCAACAATTCACATTCAATTTTCATTAAAAGATATTAAATGGTTCAAGCTTACCACAATTCATACGAATAACACAGATACGTTGATTAGCAATGAATTCTGGCACAAACTGGCACAAACTTCCATCTGCCTATGTTCCAGGCTTTTATTGAGCCAAATATATGCTGGCTTCAACGCACTGATGCTTTATCAAGCTATTTTAAACAAGTGGTCTCGAACTAACGCTCCCAAGTGTGTATATCAGCGAGACTGGCCAATGAGCCACGTTTCGACAAGTGTTTGAAAAAATGTTATCTTTTCCCGTCTCCCCCAACAACCAAGATAGTATTTATAGCCCGACCAATCGTGGTTAGGCTTTCATTTGTTGCGCTCCAATCAATTTGGAGTTTACATGGTAGGCTATTTATGTAACGTAAGGTTTTTTTTCAAACACGTTATAAAAAAATTTTATGAGCAGAAATGATTTCATGCTGTCAGGCAGCCTCACTATTTTATTTTGGGTATAATTTATTAATTCCTGGACTATTGGCGTAACGTTTTACATATTATTTGTCAGCAAGCCCTAAGGAACCCAAAAATACTAATTTAAAGGAGCTACGTGGCTGCGTTCAAAATATGCAATTTCTTTTACCTCCTGTTCCGAAGATATGCTGTCTGGGTACTGTTATGTGTTCAAACGTAAACCCATCTATTGTTATCTTTTCTAATAAGAGTCTGTTATGATTTATAAACCTAACTCTGGGAAAGGGTAGTGTATTTTATCACTGTCCGTCTGAAAAAGTTAGTGCTTGTAGACTTACACGCGTGATGGCAGCATTTGCGTATCGCGCGAAGCGTGTTTAGTGTTCGGCTTCCTCTCCCTTCTCGCTATCCTTTAGTCCAACTGTTCGTTCGTTTTGGTAACGTAATGTAGAAAAAGACATGAATGGAATTTAAAATTTAGGTCATTACGCAGTCTGCCTCTTAATGTTTTTCCAAGAAATACAGCACACGTTTCATTGAAGAAAGCGGGTATAATACAGTAAGCTTTTACTATCAACGTGAAAGCGTTACAATTTGCAGACGAAGCAGAAAACAAGGGGGATTTCGAGTACATTCCTTGTGACAGCACTGTCATTTTACCATTGCTCTTCTCTTTATTAATTTTATTTGTTAGGCTTCATATTTACCTAATAATTTATATATGTGGATTAGAATATTTCATGACACATACATGATGTGCCCAAATACACGGCCGATATGCATGTAGGCATATCTGTGAGGCTAATTACATCCTCGTTGACTCTTTAAATCATCCACACACTTCCAAGGATTCCCCCTGTGGTGAAACTTGTTGAGAACCCGGCACTAAGCTTGGAGAATTTTATCACTTTTGACGTGTATAATGTGCTTGTGGATGTACATGAGCATATGGGACTGGCGAGCTCATCACTACAAATAACTTGACACATGAACAACCATTGCAAGAGCTGATGACTGCTTCGTACGGGTTTCCTCGCAAGAAACCAACAGCAGAGGTGGCCCCAGGATCCATAGAGAGCAGGGAGTGGATGATGATATCATGGTGTACATATTTATTATACAAGCACTTTAGTAAATTTCATATGTGTGTGTGTGTTTGTGTGTATATTTCAATTGCCGTCTTCCGTTGTCCAAAAGCCCTTTCATCAATTCGTCCGATGAAAATAAACTGGGTGTGGGTGTGATGACTACGTTATATGTCTAGGGTATGTGTATGATGAAGTGTAAGTCAAAACAACAACAGACAGATAAACAATTTAATTTATTCCACTACACTTGACAACACTGTGACACTCACATACATAAAACACTCTACAAGGATATCTTAAAGGAGTCACTGATAACTTTTCAAATAACAATATGTATTCATTGCTGTCATGAATGTATATGTGTCCTGATTCAAATACAAAGGGAACCAGGAATCACAATCAATTTTAATTACAAGTTATATGTACAGAATTTCTCAATATGAATCTTGTAGTGACATGTATTTTTAATAGTATCCTATGTGTGTCAGTTGTGTAGTAGTAATATGAGGTAATACTGGTTTTATTTTGTTCAAGCTCTGTTGGTATTTGTCATCATGACTTCAATAGTTTGTCTTTATTGGAACTAGTATTGGAGATGTTCTCAGTTCCTGATATTAAAACAATTTACTTCCCCTCTTAAGTTTATGTTACAATGTTATTTTAAGATGGGGGTACATAATGTTGAGCTCAGCTGGCCACATCAGCTTATCTTGCGTGATGGCGGCAGGAAAAGACTCCTCTGCTCGATTTCTCCCCTGGGCTCTGGAGACACCTCACTGATAGCTAAATGGACCAAGGAGTATGCTGTCCGACTCTGGATTCAGCAAAGCTCTGACCAGGTGCTGCTCAATAACGTCAAGACCACGGTCCCTGAAAACAAGAAGGATGTGCCTTCTACTTCATAACTAATTGATACTCTAGTTCTACACTGAGCACAATACATCACAAACATTGAGTTCAGAGCGTTAGGCCAACTGTCAGCTTCATCTGAAATACTTTATACCAGTATTAACCTCCTTAATGGTTACTACGCCTCTGCACTTCCAGCATTATTTCTGTCTAATCAATAATCTAGGTGTCTGTGTACTGTTTGGCCATTCCATGCCGTTTTACTTTCCTCCGACACCTTCTGTTCAGGCTGGAGCATTATAGGCTTTACATCATGTTTGCTACTGAACTACACATATATACAGGCATAAATTAACAATTCACCTTCAATTTTCATTAAAAGATACTGAATGTTTCAAGCTTACCACAATTCATGGAAATAAACACAGATACGTTGACTAGCAATGAATTCTGGCACAAATACTGGCACAAATTCCCATCTGCTTATGTTCCAGGCTTTTATTTAGCAAAAATATGAGCTGGCTTCAACGCACTGTTGCTTTATCAAGCTTATTTGAACTAGTGGTCTCGAACTAACGCTCCTAAGTGATTATATTAGCGAGTCTGGCCAATGGAGCCACGTTTCGACAAGTGTTTGAAAAAATTTTACCTTCCTACGTCTCCCCTAACAACCAAGGATAGCATTTATAGTCCGACTAATCGTGTTTAGCCTTACATATCATTCCAGCCAATCAGTTCAAATGTAACTTGTGGCCCATTTCCCGTACAATGGTGGTTTAAAAAATCTACCACTGAGCGATTCTGATTTTGGGTGTTGTCTGACAGCACCATCATTTTATTTTGGCTATAACTTGTTAATTCCTAGACTATTTGCATAACACTTAACATATTCTTTGTCAGCAAGCCCTAAGGAACCCAAATATACAATTTTAAAAGAGCTAAGTGGCTGCGTTCAAAATATGCAATTTCTTCTACCTCCTGTTTCGAAGATGTGCTGTCTGGGTACTGTAATGTTTTCAAACGTAAACCCATCTAATGTTATCTTTTCTAATAAGCGTTTTTCAGGATTTTAAAACCTAACTCTGGGAAGGGTAGTGAATTTTATCACTGTCGATTTGAAATAAAGTTAGTGCATGTGGCCTTACACGCGTGATGGCAGCAATTGTGTATCGCGCGACGCGTGTTTAGTGTTGCACGTGTTCGGCTTTATGCCTCTCCCTTCTCTCTATCCTTTAGTCCATCTGTCTTTAGTTACGCCGTGTATAAAATGGAATGAATGAAATATTAAAATTAGGTCATTGTTCAGCTTGCGTATCTCACTGTTTTTCCAAGAAATACAGCACACGTTTCATTGAAGAAAGCGGGTAATAATACAGTAGGCTTTTACTATCAACGTGAAGGCGTTACAATTTGCCGACGAAGTAGAAAACAAGGGGGATTTCGAGTACAGTCATTGTGACAGCACTGTTCTTTACCATTCTTCTTCCTTTTATTGAATTTATTTGTTAGGCTTTACATTTACCTTTTAATTTATATATGTGGATTAGAATATTTCACGACACTGGGGTTAAAATAAACGCTCAGTGAGGATAACATTTCTGAGGAAGATGAAGTGGTGGATGGTAGCGGAGGTCGCCTGACGACTATGTCAGGAGACCCAGTACTTAGCAGAGATATTAGTCTTCCGTTAGTCTGTGGTTCAAGTTACCAGCAGTGGCGGAACCCAACATCAACTCAGTGTTTAAATTGCCAGCAGTCGACGGTAGACATCAACATCAGGCAGGTCTTGAAGACGGTTGACAACCTTTGACATTACCTCAGCCTAATTGCATGAGACATGTTACAGCCTCAAGACTTTACTATTGTAGAGACGTACAGTTCTAGGCATCTCTAGGAACCAACAGCGGCTGAAGCAGACGCCAACCGACCCCACACCGGAAGCCCAGTACTAAATGAACATTTCACAATTTCCCCAATTTTCACCGCAGTTTAAATCATCTGACGATGATAAATATTGTGACGGTATTGCCTCCCTTGCTTTGCAGTAGTGGTTCAACAGTGGCCAAACTCAAGAGCATCTATTATAGGCTTCAATGGAGGCCAAGATTACTCTTGGCAGAAATGTAGATAGAAGAGCAGTAAAGCTTCTATCACATGGGAGTCTTCACAAGATATTCAGATAAGCGAAAACAATGCTGGATGTCGCTGAGCACGTTAATTCTGTAATCTGCCGACACTTTTATGAAGAATTTAAGCAATGGTTTATTCTAGCTTGTTAAGCCCCCACCCCTGATTTAATCAGTGGAATTATTATTAAAATATATATATATAGCTCTGTTTAGAGTGTGTGTGTAGTAACTTTAACTGAGACAAACACGTAGTACATTTAAAAGGATTGAATCGAAGTTAAATTTGTAACATTACAAATAACAAAATTTAATAATCACTTTAAGTTTAACAGTTTAAAAGAAATAATTTGAATAGTTATGAAAAGGATTTCATCACTTGAATGGGATTTAACTGAATAAAGGAGGTCACTTTTGGCAGCGGATGTTTTTACTTAGCTGCCAATGGTAGTTTCTTCTCCCGCTGGGTTAGTTTCTTTCACTCTGCTCGAGCTCATCTCTGGTCAAAGTTCAGGCGCCGCACGTTCCCAGAACGTCAAGGAGTAACGGCCAAGTTGGTTCTGCGTCTGTCTATAAGACCCTCTTATGATGGCGTCTCTCACAACGTCAGTCCACTTCTACCTTCACTTGGTTCCAGAGATAGTACTTTCTGCTGGTACCACCAATAACTGGCAATAGAAATAGAAACAAAACGCTCTTCTGAGTATGGCGTTTACCGACACAGTTATGTGCCCCCCTCTTCTATTATACCATCCCATGTCAGAATTTACCCTCGATGAGAATTAAATTTAATCCCTCGGGATAAAACTTCCCTTACATTTAAACTGAACAGCTTTCGCTTTAATAATAATAAATTCTTTAAGCACCAAACACGGCGCATAAGGCAGAAACCAGTGCTCTCCAGGTTGTTCGTTGTGACGCCACTCCTCTTAGCTCTTGCACATAATTTAGGCCCAACGTTCTTCCTTCTCTTATCTTCTTCTTCGTTCGCCCTGAAAAGGACGGTGGTTGCGTTGTGTCTGTTTACAACGTAGCTGTGATATCTGCACCTTTCGGTCGACACATCTGACTTCTGCACGGCATTTTTTAGGACCGGGTTTGCCTTCCCACTGCGATCCGTGCTCGCTCAGCCAGCCTGCACTGCTGCAGACTGTTTCCAGGACCACCACGTGGAGGTGGAGCACGGTCTTGACCAGCTCTGGTTCGCTGGACCTGACGCAGGCAGTCAAGCTATGAGTCGCTGACTGCGGTCTCTATTGCTGCGTCTTGAGGTCCCTTCCTTTTCTTATTATTGTTCTTCTGAGTGTTTCTTTTGGTCTTCCTTTTTTTCTCTTACCCTCAGGAACCCAAGTGAGCGCCTGTAGTGGTATTCTGTTGTTTTGCATTCGTAGGACATGACCGATATATGACCATCGTCTTTTCCTTATATAGTCGGAGACATATTTCTGCCTAGAGTCTTCTCTTATTTGTCGATTAGTCTTGAATTCTTTCCAACTGATGTTCATGAGTTTTCTAAGACATTTGTTCTCGAATGTATTCAGCTTTTTCTCCAATGATTTTGTTATTTTCCAACTCTCACAACCGTATGTTAACACTGAGATAACATTTGAATTAAACAGACGAAGCTTGGTATGTATATTCAATGATCGTAATTTCCAAATGTTATATAATCTATTGAAGGCGCTAGCTGCCAAAGCAATTCTAGTATGGATTTCTCTTGTTGTGTCACCATCCTGAGTCATTTTACTGCCTAAATAATTGAAACTTTCAACTTTCTGTAGTTTTTCCCCGTTCAAGATGATATCAAAGGTCTCGTTAGAAAAGTTCATAGCTTTAGTTTTAGAGGCATTTATTTGGAGACCTATTTTAACCGAGAGATGACACAAATTACACTGACAAACAACATTTTTCTTTCTTATATAAGAATAAGTGTTCTTAGGTCAGTTTCTTGCGCTGATTTCAAATTTGAAATCCGTTTATCTCTATCACATCGGGTTCTTAAGATATTTGTGAATAAATATATTTTTGGGAAACCGTTATTTGCTCCGTTTCATCTTTACTATATAACTTATTAAAAATTAATAAAATGCAAAATAATTCTACTTTTTATACTGCTAAAAGATGCATGACATATGTTACGCGATTTTTCAAATAGTTACTGTATTTTGAAATAATTCTGAGCGAAATATGGCTTCTAGAAGTTGTAGAAATTCGGCTGATCTGTTCTGTTACGTGTGCGGATATTTTACCGATCGTGTTCACCAGAAAAACTTTACACCATTACTAAAGAAAGCATATGAACTTTATTTCGATTCGAAAGTTGATGATGCAAATAAATCTTGGAAGCCAAATGCAGTTTGTTCGACTTGTGCAAATACATTGGCAGGTTGGTTACGAAAATCGCCGAAACATAAGTCGATGCCTTTTGGAGTGCCAGTAATATGGCGTGAACCGACAAATCACGCTACTGATTGTTACTTCTGCTTGACAAATATCCATGGTTTCACTTTTAAAACTAGACAGTCTGTGGTTTATCAAAATATTGAATGGGTTTCGAAACCAGTGCCTCATGATCCAATCACGTGTCCGATCCCAGTTCCACCAGAACAATATCCGTTGGACGTGAATGAACCATCAGAAAGTGATAGTTTACGTATACTAAATTTTGTTGCTTCCTATGTGAATGGGACAGCCGCAACAGACAGGAACATTATGCAAGAAAGGTGTGGCCTATCAGGGATCGTATGCAGCTCGGGCATAAAAACGTAATACACGAGCCATTAGTTAACAAAGACAGCATCATTTTACCACCGTTACATATAAAGTTGGGGCTCATGAAGAATTTCGTAAAAGCGTTAGATAAAACGAGCAAAGCTTTCACTTATCTTCGAGAAAAGTTTCCGCAAGTTAGCGATGCAAAGACAAAGGAAGGTATCTTTGTAGGACCTCAGATTAGGAAAGTTATTGCAGACAAACAATTCGAGAACTTGTTACATGGTAGTGAACTTCGCGCATGGATGGCATTCAAATCGATCGTCGATAACTTTCTGGGAAATCACAAATCTGTCGACTATGTGCATACTGTTAAGCAGTGCATAGATGCATACAGAATTATGGGCTGTAACATGTCCCTCAAAATCCATTTGCTCGATTCGCATCTTGACTTTTTCCCTGACAACCTTGGCGAAGTCAGCGATGAACCTGGAGAACGATTCCATCAAGATATCGCCGTAATGGAGTCACGTTATCAAGGACGGTGGAGTGTGACCATGCTTGCCGATTATTGTTGGATGCTTCATCGCGATGTACCACATGCCATTCACCGACGAAAGTCGACTGCAGAGAAATTCAAGCCTACATAACTGTTATACTTCTTGTACGAATGATGTTGTAATACTGTATGCGTTGTTAAAAAACTTCAATTACGTATTTCTAGATATCCCGACCTGATAGAGAAAAACGGTTTGCAGATTTAAAAACAGCACATTAAAATTGACCAGAAAAACATAGAAATGTTAGAGAAAGAAAAAAAAAATTTTTTTTGTTAGCCAGTGTTATTTACTGCTTCTTGGGATTGTCTGGGTGTTGAGCTTAAGAATGCTAAATCATCTGCGAAATCCAGGTCCCCCAGGAATTTTCCATTTGTCCATTTTATACCTAATTGTTCATTGTGGGTATAGTTTCTCATAACCCAATCAATAGCTATTCCAAAAAGTAGTGGTGACATAATACAGCCTTGTTTCACCCCTGTTTCTACTGTAAACCATTATGTATTCCCTTTATTTGTTCTAACACAACATCTTGCATTGTCATATAGCGCTTTGATTATATTCACATATTTTGTTGGAAAACCATAGATTGTAAGTATCTTCCACAATGATGGGCGGTGTAGACTATCAAAGGCTTTTTGAAAATCGACGAAGGTGATAATAAGTGGCGATTGCATTTCCACTGATTCTTCTATAATTGTTCTTAGTGTGAATATTTGATCAATACATGATCGTTTCGGCCTGAAACCCGCTTGTTCTTCTCTGATCTTTTCGTCAGCATGCAATTTAAGTCTTTCTAACATCATGCAACATAATAATTTTCCAGGTACTGATAATAGAGATATACCACGCCAGTTATTACAGTCTGATAGATCACCTTTCTTCGGTAACTTTACAATAATACTGTCTTTCCATTGTTGTGGTGGTTGTTCTTCTCTCCATACTTCATTTATAATATCTAAAATTCTCAAGAGGTTGTTGTCATTAACTGCTTTAATCATTTCCCCTGAAATTTCGTCAACTCCAGCAGCTTTAAAATTTTTTAATCTTTTAACGGCTTGTTTGATCTCGTCCAGCGTGAATTCTTCGCAAGTTATTGGCAAGGTGGTTGTGGGTGTTTCATTATTAAAATCAGGTGTTACTGTTGGTGGTGGTCTGTTTAGCGTGCTTTCGCTTTACATTACATTTAAATGAAAAGGTTAAATGTACAGGTATAATATGTTTTACATTTACATCTCCACTGTTTGAAAAGTGTTCACAATATAAATTCCACAATGCTGTGCTCTGGTTCTGGGCTCTCCCAAGGAATCCTCACGTCCTGCACAGAGCCACTTCCAGATACCCACCACCTGCCATCTCTCCATTGTAGAAATCTCCTGCATGCGGCCATCCAGTCAAGAGCCAGTATTAAGTCTGGTGCCCAAGTGATCCCCCAAGCTCAGTGTGCAATGCTGGGTTCTCATCATGCTGCAACACAGGGGGGATTGTGATGCTCAGCCATCTCTCTCAACTCTGCACCGATAAGTGACATCGGGGACTTAACTGTGCCTCAGTACTGGGAGGCCCCGTTTCCGGGCACACCACACACAGCCAATTGAGGCAACGGTCGTCATGGGCGTGTCTTCAGTGGGGAAGTTGTGGAGTCTTCCTGTCCATGTTCTTGCACATCCTAACACTGCCCGCAAGACATCGGAGGTTTGGAGAGTGGCCTTCTCTGCTTTTTTGAGCCGGGGTGGGCTCCCCAGGCAAGTCTCGATGGGGATCGGGACGTGTCCACGCGCCTGTGGGCCCAGCATCAGCCGCATCTGATGGAGGACTTGCTCTGCCAGATTTGAGTTAGTAAATTCCAACTTTGTCATCTTCATGGCATTGTGATGCTGGGGTGCCTGTGGATTTCCTACCGCCCCGGGTAGGAGCCAGAAGTGTACTGTGCCAGCTCTATGGGAGATAAAGGGGGTGTTTCTGCATCTCCTTGTGATACGTAGCCAAGGTAGGGCTCACAGTGCTTTTTCCCCGCCACCAAATTGCCTGCTGGTTACGCCGAGTTCTCCGAGGCTCTAGGCATGTGACTAAGAGTTGAAGACAATAGGATCGTCACGTCCTGAGTCTCTGTGCCTGTACGATGGGTTCCGATCTTCAAGGAGCAGTCCACACTCGTTCCCACTCCCAAGACTTGTTCAGTATCCATCTGGCTCCTTCCCACCCACAGAGGGCGTGTACGGTGTAGTGCACCGGTTTTATTATCGAGGTTTGCTCCTCTAGATCCGTTGTGTTTAGCCTGAGGATTCGCACCCTCAGTTACCAGGACTACCTCGAGGAGGGTGTGGCTCTTCACCACGCACAACGATCTTGGGGTATGAGAGGTTTTGCTAGGCCAAGAGACTAACACCGCAATGGTCGCTCCTTTCATGAACAAGAATTCACTAGGCCTAGGGTGAAGCAAGGGGGGAAACCCACTACCTACAACACCAACACATCATACCCCCTGTCTGTAAAAGACTTTGCCCCTGGGATGTCTTTAATTTTGCAATAGATTCCCCTCTGACTCCGTAATTCTTCAGTTTCCTAGTCCCGGGATTCCTTATTAAAATTTGAAAGAGATTTCCTGTGCTTTTTTAAGTCTTATCTGGTTCTCCAATAAAAGGTCCGGTTAACAGAAAGGAATTATGAAGCTAGTCTTCACTCTGGCAAGGTCTGATGTTGTCTTGGCGAGTGTAAAAATCACCGTGAAATAAAACTACGAAATGGTCAGCCTATATTCCTATTTTCCCAAGCGTTGTTGTTATGAATCTAATCAGAAAGATCCAATCATTTCAAATCATGCAGATAGGGTGTGATATTTCAAAATAGTCCCACGTGAAATAAGGTGCGTGCCTGCAAAGGTCACGTATTACCATATATGGACATCTGATGCCTTGCATACACTCTCACAAACACATTTGTAGACTCATATTGTCTAAAATGTAATAAATCCATGATTACTTTTAACCAAGTGACCGGAAACGATTATATCACACTTGTCTGCCCACATGTGTCACACAGACAGTAATCTCGTTATCTGTCGTATGAGTACGTAAACTCCGTGTCTTATCGGTGATTAAGCTGAAGCGCTGGCTGATGTATGTATTAATCTGCCGTGCCTATAACCAACAAATCTGGGTAGCGCCAAGCAAATGTGATGTATCATATCAGCCGCTCCTTGCAAATGGGATATTTATTACCTACAGGGTGCTTTGATAAAATCAAATATCTGCTACTTAGCAGAAAATAACGAGGAAAGAAAAGAAAGAAATGTGCGATAATTGACAGCACATAATAAAAATCAGTACCACAAATGTACCGATACTGCCGGAGAGAACCAAAGATCGCTAAGAGGTCGTCCATTTCGTCACAAATATCATCACTTCTTTTTTATAAACAACTTTATTTATTTTACATTGGAAAACTAAATAATTTTTAAACCTGTTTACCTGTAACTGTAAAGTTATATTTGGATTAATTACCATTGAATTAAGTGACTGTCTGCATTCGTATGACTCATGTTGTTGTAAATACATAACAAGATAGAGCTATTAGATTAAGATAAGCATAACTTTTGAGGAGGCAAAGAGTTTTATCAGAATCAGTTACAGAAACAAATGGAATGTAGAACATCCAGGGCACACACAGAATGATGCTTACTACCAGCTCCACAGAAGAGAACAAGTGGTAATCTTCAGACTCCGCACTGGCCACAACAGATTGAGATACCATCTATTCAACAAGCTAAAGATAGGAACTACCGATCAGTGTAACTGTGGCACTGATAAAATGACTGCTGAACATCTGCTTCAAAGTTGCCCCTTATATGTGGTACAGAGAAAGTGCATATGGCCGACGCCAGCTCCTTTCGTGGAAAAGCTTTACGGGGATTCAAATAGCCTCATACTGACTACTGCTTTCTTTGAGAACATTCAAGTGGACGTCTGAGAGTGTACGAAGAAGAAGAAGATTAAGATTTTGCTAAATCATCTTCAGCTGGGGGCTCAGAAGATGCGAGCCAATATCTCCTCACAGATGGGGTGGAAAACCCGTGGGAGAATAATAAGTTCATGACAGCTTAGATGATCTCAGTTGTTATTCTTGCTTTTGAACTGAACCCACTCCACCTTGGTTGCAGATTTAAACTTCACTCTTGGTTTTATCCATGCTGCCAGCTGGAGGCAATTGTTAAATTAACCATTATGATGTTGTTAAGTTCTTTTCGCGTGGGGATTAAAGTGTTTGAGATCCTCACATGTGAGTCTAGTATTTTATAGACGCACGTGTGAGCACATCTAAGTTAATTGTATATGTAATTATGTGCGTGCAGTCGTGCACTATATTTAAACAGAATAGCACACCTTGTTGCGTCGATCTGTTGCCATCCAGCTATGATGCTTGAGGCAGATCCGAAGGTCCTTTGATATGGACAGACGTCTTCAATGAATATTGTTATGTGTCTTGGTCCCAAGTTGTGGGAAGACACACTGAAATATATATTGATATCTCCCTGAGTGGAGCATATATCTATTAGCCAGAACTGGTTTTTTTTGTTGTATCCTGTAGATACTCAGTTTATCCTTTGCAGGTATTTGGTAGAGCTTCGGCACGTCTAACTATGGCGTGTCGCTAGTGCGTCCAAACTCCTGCTGGGAGTTTTATCTTATCATCACACATTATATTTATGGAAGTCCTGCAATATTATACAAGTCTTGTAATGCAATCTAAGATTAGATGGACGTTTTGCCGCACAGCTTCCGCCACCCTTGAGATGGTGATGGTTAGTGGGATCGGTCAACATCCATCTTGATGATATGTATTAACTACGTATTTGTTTCTGCACGAAAACCTTTGATGATTATGTGCTGTATTTACCCATGATGTTAACGTCGTCTTCATCTAATAAATGTGCTCGTCAAAGATATATTTTTCAGAGTCCAGCCTGCTTTACTTCCCAGTTGGTCCATCTTATGACCCTGTCATTACTGTTGTGTTGGTACCATCATGCTAAACGAATTTAACGACCCATAGACATTCGCCTTTATAAATACGTCGGACACCAATATTTGCATTATTAGCATGACAGGCCGCACCACCACCAACAAGAAATACACACACCAGTAACAGATGTATATAAATTACTGTCCTAAATTCCATAACCCGTTGTGGTCACTCCACAGCCAACACGATGCCCTTTCCTCAGTTTCACCAAGCCTCTTAAGTGCCCTTGTTCTTGACTGTCCTTTCACACTCAATAGTACATCATACACTGAGGCAGCCAACAGACTTCTTGCACCTACCTCAACGGCTATGATTTTTGCTGTGAACCCGTCATGTCTCAAGTCGGTGACCAGGTCATTGTACTTGGCCAATTTGAACAAGTGTTGTTTGTCCAGTCCGGATTCAAATGGCACGGTCAGCTCAATCATAATAATCTGGTGTGACCATGAGGAATGTAGCACTATATTGGTCGTCTTTGAGATCCCTTAATGATTTCCGGATATGCCCCTTGCCCAGGTAGATCCACTGCCATCTCAGCCAAGAATAGATGATAAACCGATACTTGTTTTACTTGGTCTGGGATGTGCTGACTTTCCTGCTCTCAGAAAGCATGTATTTACGGTACACGGTCTGCCTTTGCTGTTCGCCTTCCCCCTTGCCAAATCTATTGTAGCAGCCAACTCATTTAGTACTCTCTTATGGCGCCATGTGTACCGCCCTTGCCCAATGACACATTGCAAACTGAGAGCATATGTTCCTTTGTCTGCTCCTCCTGGCACGGGGGACACTGAGCATTATCAGACGTGCCACATATCACAAGGTTTGCGAACAATGGTTGAAGGTCATTCATTGATCTGATAATGAAGCTTAGTCTAAGAGGCGCCATATATCATTCCATGTCAAGGACCTTTGCAGAGCTCCTTCCGGCGTAGTCCAATGATCTTGTTGGACTTGCTGCACTGCTTTTTGCATACTCTTATCATTCTCAGCTTCTCGAATTTCCCGACTTACCATATCTCTGCGTTCTTTGTTTGATGCTTTAGAAATAGATCACCAGCAGATGTCATCATGGCCAAATCTCTGTCTATTAGTGTGTATCAGATTACCTCCTTTAGGTTGAGAGCCTCTTGGACAGCACCACTAGCTTCATCCACTTTCTTCCAGTTGTCAGGTGGGCCAAACGGACTTGACTACGTCATCTAGGCTAATTTAGGATATATAGTGTTTTCAAGTCCAAATAATATGCTCAAATGGTACCGTGTCTCCTGTCCAATTATTGTTAATACAGAAAAATAAAAATTTTCAAATTGTGTGTGTGTCTTTTTATTACTCTAAAATAGTAGTTTCATCGTACTTGTGATCTGTTATGTAACATCAGTAAATAATAAAAACAAACAAGGCAAAAAAAAAACACCATATTAAACAAGACAACAACCAAGATTTTTTAACGGGGGAAAGGGTGTATGGGGTGGTCCCCATATGACGTTATGCAATTTTTGCCGTTTTTAACACCCTTTCCCCTTTGTCACATTTCGTCACAAAAACCCAGACCCTTCTTATGTGACGTCAAGTCTCGTAACCACCCCTCCCCCTTTTTTCCCAATTGTCTTTTTAATACTGAAAAGAATGTAATCAAATGTAAATTAATTAAATAGTGCAGAATAAATAGCAATGGTTTAAGTAAAACTGTTTAATTAATCAAGGTTTTTGCAATGACTGCCTCGCTGAGTAAATGTTGCTAAATGTATTTTATAAAATATCGCTCATATTGGTTTAGTTTCATTTCAAACAATAAAAAAAAAAAGTAATTAAATGTAAAGTAAACACACCAATAACTTCAGTTGCTCCTTATGTTAAAGTTTCATAAAATAATATTAAACTTGAGAGAAAATTCACAATTCAAGGGTTAAAAACTGAGATTGATTTCAATGAATGATTTCTCTTCGTTTTCATTATCCCAATGCAAAGAAAGAACCTACATTGAACCCAGAAATCCATTTGTGGGTATTAGATCAACATCATTTTAATCATAAATGTATAATGAAAAATAATTTTAAACAGGTTAGGTTATGATAATTATCCGATATTTCATATGAATTAATATTTCACATTAAGATGTCGTCAACGATGGAGTTGTTAACTATTGCGGGTAAAAGTTGCTGATTTGCGTGACGCCTTATGTGGACGAACACATTATGCATGAGGTGTTTAGTTTGATATTTAATTGAATTTCATTTGTCATGTGTAACATTATCTGATATTAGAGATACTTTATATCCATATTTGGTAAATGGGAAGGATAGTACAACAAGGTCCGCCATTTTGCCCGAACGTAATTGAAACGTAACCGTATCGCTTCGACACAAAGTAAAATACCCAATATCAACGCTAACGCTAACCCGAACATCCCCGCCCTATTTCTGCTTGACCGTGATTGCAAACTCCTCGGTTTAGAGGATTTTTGTTTCCAACGGTGCAAGCTCAAAAAAGGGTCGGATTTTGGGTCAAGGTTAGCGCGCGAAGTGCAGCATAATTTTGTGTCGAAATGATAGCAGACGTGTTCTAAAACGAAAATGCAGACATAGATCTAACCGTAACCCCTCCCTTACCCTACCCCCCCCCCCCAAAAAAAAAATCCGCTAAAAACGAAAATGGACCTAACCTTAACCCCCCCTTCCCCCACACCTCTGCTGCCACCCCCTCCAACCCTAACCTGCACTCTCCCTCCCTCCGCCTTCCCCTCCCTTCACAACGCCATACAAAAATTGCCCCAAGTATATACCTTCGCATTTATATGTTGTTGTTCGTCCATCACAGGTGATCCTCTGTTCCTCCAATTTCACAACGCCATACGAAGGTGATTGCCCCAAGTATATACATGTGTCTGGGTGTTAAAGTCATATTTGGTATATTAATCTTTTATGATAAAAAAAGAAGGGAATTAATCATTAAGACTTGTTGTCAGGTCGGGTTATTGTTATCTCGCCTGAACAGCGCGGTAGTCAGCTGTTGATTTGTTTAAAAGTGCAATCTAGTATTTACTTGTATGTTCTAAGAAGAAAACGTGTAATCACTACTAACATCTCTGCGGCGAGTTACCGCGTGAGATGTATTTTGATTGGGAATGTTTTGAACTGAGCAGTCGCTCGCTAACCCGAGAGATGTGTTGTGAACTGTACTGAGCGATAGGGCTCGTAACAGTGTGTTCCTAGCGAGTGAAGGGGAAAGAGATTTTTTTTAGCGATGTTCTCGATGTGTACCAGAGGATATTCTTGGTACCGGCATTTTTTTATGCTTATGGGATATATGTGATTATCCGGCAGATGTATGTGTGTTGTTTATGACTGCAGTGGACGCAGTCCCTTGAGTATAATGGATAGTAATGGCCGTATTAACAGTGTTGTTTATGACTGCAGTGGACGCAGTCCCTTTTGAGTATAATGGATAGTAATGGCCGTATTAACAGTGTTGTTTATGACTGCAGTGGACGCAGTCCCTTTTGAGTATAATGGATAGTAATGGCCGTATTAACAGTGTTGTTTATGACTGCAGTGGACGCAGTCCCTTTTGAGTATAATGGATAGTAATGGCCGTATTAACAGTGTTGTTTATGACTGCAGTGGACGCAGTCCCTTTTGAGTATAATGGATAGTAATGGCCATATTAACAGTGTTGTTTATGACTGCAGTGGACGCAGTCCCTTTTGAGTATAATGGATAGTAATGGCCGTATTAACAGTGTTGTTTATGACTGCAGTGGACGCAGTCCCTTTTGAGTATAATGGATAGTAATGGCCATATTAACAGTGTTGTTTATGACTGCAGTGGACGCAGTCCCTTTTGAGTATATTGGATAGGTTGGGGCTGATTAGCAGTGTTGTTTATGACTGCAGTGGACGCAGTCCCTTTTGAGTATAATGGATAGTAATGGCCGTATTAACAGTGTTGTTTATGACTGCAGTGGACGCAGTCCCTTTTGAGTATAATGGATAGTAATGGCCGTATTAACAGTGTTGTTTATGACTGCAGTGGACGCAGTCCCTTTTGAGTATAATGGATAGTAATGGCCGTATTAACAGTGTTGTTTATGACTGCAGTGGACGCAGTCCCTTTTGAGTATAATGGATAGTAATGGCCATATTAACAGTGTTGTTTATGACTGCAGTGGACGCAGTCCCTTTTGAGTATAATGGATAGTAATGGCCGTATTAACAGTGTTGTTTATGACTGCAGTGGACGCAGTCCCTTTTGAGTATAATGGATAGTAATGGCCGTATTAACAGTGTTGTTTATGACTGCAGTGGACGCAGTCCCTTTTGAGTATAATGGATAGTAATGGCCGTATTAACAGTGTTGTTTATGACTGCAGTGGACGCAGTCCCTTTTGAGTATAATGGATAGTGATGGTCGTATTAACAGTGATGTTTATGACTGCAGTGGACGCAGTCCCTGTTGGAGTATTGATGCTATTCGATGCAATGTAAACTGTCTCTCGTCTGTGTTGTGTCGTGAATAAAGTGTTCGAAACGTCACCAGTTGTTTAACATTCGATGACTTCTACGTGTGTTACGATGTGGTGAGTAACTGTACACACATATCTGAAAACAGTCTACACAGTGACAGAACACCAACAGTACTCATTGACATAAATAATAAAACAGCATATATATCATTGATGGCCGATATAACATTGTGAATATAAAGGAACACTATATAACATTTGGTGGTTTTCAGTCTCAACGGGAATTTACACCTATGAAATTCGCGTTAATAGCCCTGTGTGGGCGTGGCCAATTAAAATTAGACATTTAACATTGATTGCTGATGTTGATCGCATTTATCTACGTACTAGAACTTGGATTATTAATAACCATCTACAACTGCAGAAGGATTTCAAGTTCGCATTTACGGTTGTTCAACACGGGTGCTTCATGTACACGATTTGGCAGTTTCCAGTTCCAGTTGTCCTGTGCGGTGTACGAGCATAGACCATTCTGTATCCAGTACGTGAAGTGAGAGGGGTCAAGCTCCAGTGACTTTCTGCGGTGTATTGTTTTCATCAGCGGACTGTGTGATACCTACCGTTTTGTCGGGCAGAAAGTTCTGGATTATTTACAGTTGACAAGATAAGTGGGTTTTTGTTGTGAAAACTGTACCACTTTATGTCTGTCAAAAAGCCTTCCGAAATTGTGCATTATTGTCCTATTAAGTGTTTTATGTTGAACATTTTGTGTTTCATGTAGAATTATGAAGATAACATCCCAGTTTACCCAGGGCTTCATAAGGTTCTGTAGGAGTTAGTTTGTTTCAATTAAGCGATTATTCCGGTAAAAGGATACAAACATTGCCGTAGGTTAGGTCACTAGTTGTCTCTTGGGACAATTATTGTTTAGGTGTGACGTAACGTTTCATTGTTGTTATTGTTGTATTTTTTTTTTGTTCCTTAATTTATTGATTAATTTGTTTGTCGGTGTCTTTCTCTTTTCCCTATCTTTCATTTTTTATACACATTTTCGTTTATACACTGTGCTGTTTCTTGTCTTGTTAATATTTGCAGTTATCATTACATGCTATGTAACATTATTTGCTTTAGTTCCGCTGTACTGTTCAGTTGATTTCTGCAAACGTTTTTTTCGTTTGTTTTCTTGTATCTTGTCTTTGTAACTGTTATTCTTTTTGTTTATATCATATGTTGGTTGTTTGTGATTTATTGGAGGACTTTATGCATATGTGATTAAGGCTATGTGATAATATTGACACACTTCATAGTGATATAAATTTATCTCTCATACTGATGTAACAAAAGTTCTATACGCAAGAACTTGTGGTATTATGGTATACAGAGATGGTTAGATATTTTCAATCTTATGAAGAAATATTTAGTTCGTAAGCTGGAAAAGGAATTATCTAAACTTTAAGGGACATAAACTGATAATAATTATAAGTGGTGAATATATATAGTGGAATTGGTGATTGAACCACTATGGATTCTGAGATAGATCCTGAGGATATGGATCCTATATTGCAATATATATTTGATGGAGGTAAATATTGTGAAAGATTGCGAGGCCCACAGCTGGAAGGATTTGTGATGGACCGTTTTTTGGTTGATGTGGCATGGGCCCTAAGGTTTTTTGCTGAGGATACATTTCATTCCGTTCCTCACTTAATGATGGCTAGGCATTTGGCGGATTTGGTGCATTACCTTCGGGTATTTTTGCACAAGAATACTGAGTCTAAACACGATTTTATGACGGAGGTGATACACGATATAATTCACAACGACATTCCTAACAATCACAAACAGGAGTTACAAGATGAGGGGTTAAAAGACATAATTTATAATGATATTCTTCATGACCAGAAAAAACATTTAGAAGAGGAGGAGCGTATGAAAGTCATCAAGCGAAGTGCACTACAGGAAAGGGAAAATTTCTTAGAAAATATTGCTAAAGAGAGCGAATTACAGGAAACAGTATCGAGACTTACAGATGATTTAAAGGAATCAAACACAGAACTTACTAAAGTGAAAGCAGCGTTAGATTCTGCATTGAGCAAAATCAAAGATTTGGAAATTCAAGTGGATTATAAATATGGAGAAGTTAGTAATCTCAAGCAGCAACTTCAGGAAAAGAAAGAGAGGTGTGGAAAATTAGAAGCTGAGACAATTGACCGTGATAGGTCTTATACAGAGACGCTTCTTGATTTATTGAGTAAAGTGAATTCTTGTATGGAAGAAGAGATGTATACTGTATTTCCGAATGAAGTTGAGGAGCTAATGAATAATGAGAATAATGAAGTTGAAACACAGCAACTAAAGGTAGATAAGGGAAATGATGAAGAAGAGACATTAGAAATGTTAATGGCTGAGAAGGAGAAAATGATTAAGGTCGAGAATTTACTGGTGGAGGAAAGTGACAAAAGGTTGACACTTGAGAATTTAAACAACAAATTGGGTGAAGAGATTTCACTTCAAAAGGTGGAGATCAGTGAATTAAGAAACAGGGTGAATAGATTGGTAGATATTATTTTAGACTGCAAAGTGTTGTCTCCTTTCAATGTTGACAGTGGTAGACAGAAAGTTGATTATCAACATGTCTTAAAGGCACCGAGTCAGCAACAGACACTCGGCGCAAACACTAACAGTAAACATAGTAGTCGAAAATCCCTGCGCGGAAAATACAATTTTTCACGCACCAGTGATGCTAATATTACTGATTCTTGGCGACATGCCAACAAAAGAAATTCTACTGGTACAGTCGGTACTGTAGATAACAAGAAAAACTGTGAGAAATTTCAAGGCAAAAATTATAATACCAACCATAAATCTACTAGTGGAAATTCCCATAAAGTCATAACTAATGACAAAGTTAGTCGTACTTGTGCCCGAAATAATACTAAGTGTGTTGGTAACCACAATGATTCTATTATTCCTATTCCTGATCAAGGTGTTAAGTATATCACCACAGAAAAGATTAGAAACAGTGTTGTTAGGAAAGATAATCCAGATCTCGAACAGTATCAAAGGAGTGTACAAAATTGTAATTCTTCTTTGCCAAGAAATCAAAGAAAGGCTAACAGATATCAAAATTCTGGTTCTAAGGATTTTAAAAATTCTAGTGGAAATAACTACTATAGAGATTATCGATCATATGATAATTTTTCTACAAGACAACAAGAGCCATCGGGCAGATATTTTTATCAAAAGAGAAATAATAATGCTTCCAATTATAATAGAAGATCGCATGCTAATTGTGCCCAACAAAAACCTAAGGTTATTATTAATAAAGGTAATAATAAGATTGGTAGTCTTTCTAATACTACTACTTGTTTTCGCTACCTTGGGTGTAAAACTTTATTTTTCAGCCTACAGCGACAACGCCCTTGACTGACTGTCAGCTTCTCCCTGAGCATTCCTTGTTGTTCACAAGCGGGGAAGGAAGGTTTATTGACAGCCATGAGGGGGCCGGAGATTCTCACAACCACGGGTGATGGTAAAAGTGGCATTAACTTTCGTCTTGCCACATTAAATTTTACAAGTAACTACAGTGAAAATTTTCATTTGTATTTTTTCACAGCGACGGCTTTGCGTTAAAGGTCAGCGCTCATGTGTCGCATGAGATGAGAAAAATGGATACTACCTTACGCCTTTGTGATTAATGAGGTGAAGTCAGACAGCTTGTAGAATCCATATTATACGGAGTTGCCCTTTCAAATTAATGGATGATTTCTACACCGAGTTTCTACACCGCGGAAATTGTTTATATTTAATTTTTTGGATAAAATATTACTGTATGAATAATGTATTATTGTATTGTATAGTATGGGGCATTATATGGCGTTGCATCAAATAATGTGTATGTTCATAATTATGCACTATTGCATGCCCATATCTTTTCCGTGTGACTGTGTTTTTGATTACGCGCCAGTGCATTGCATGCTATTTTTACTCTATGGTGATTTCGATAGACATGATGCACGTATTATGATTGGAATCTGGTGTAGCGTATCGGTCTGTAGTAACTTGTCTTTATTGTTTGATGAATTAGTGGACTGTTGGTATTTACACTCCAGTCAATGTCCTTTGACCGATCTATGCCATTTGTGTTTGACCTTAGCGTTACGTTCAGAGGTTTGGAGTCATAGTGAAGATTCATTAAATATTAACGTGCTTTTGCAACAGTGATTGCTAGTACAATTTACTATGCATAATGAGTTTGCCAGCCCTATGCACAAACTCATTAGCTACGAGGGTTCCTAAGTATTTTTGTTCACTGAATTTAGACTTCTTTCTTGTATTTTGGATGTCATGTCTAATTAAGATATTAGCACATACAGAGATTGTGTTAATTAACTGTTATGTTCTGTAATGTAATTTTGGAACATAATTTGTATGTATCAGAGTTGATTATGTAATTTTAGAAACAGATTGTGAAACACTGATTTTTTTTTTTTTTTTAGAGCATGATACTTATGAATTTATATAATTTGATCTTCTTACCAGTTAAAAATTCAACATTTTCATTCAACAGTATGGATATTTTTTGAAACCATAACATAATTTTTTATAGAACATTTTCGTATTTCATTGTATCAGGAGATTGTAGATTTCTTTATAGTGTATTGCTATTAAGTTGAGAAACGCACAAGTTTACAGCTAAAGAACATTAATAGCTCAGCTGAACGTAATTATCAGCCTAAAGTAACTTAAAGGCATTAAGTCAAAATACATTATATTATGCTTATATATGTGCAAGTTGTTATGCAGATAACAGGGTATATTTTTTCCATGTGTTTTTCGGTGTCGAATTTGATTTAAACTAGTATTCGCGTATTGTGCGTTTACTTAAGGATCGGTTTTTTTTGTTTTTTTTGTGTTAGAGATTACATGTATTTTTTTTCTTTATTAAACCTGATTGCATTTTTGATCTATTAATGATAGCGGTAAACTACTTATAAAAAAACAATACTATTTTTATGAAACTTAATTGTTACGAAATATTTTTGTATTGTACTTTTTTTTTCCCCTGACATTGAATTTTTTTTCTGTGCCCAACGCTCGATTGTGCGCTAGGGGAGTAATATTGTTTAGTGGTGACGGTACATGTAAAAGATGATTTCTCTGATATTAGGAGATTTTTTCTTTTTTTTTCTTTACCTAGCACTTCATTGTGCGTTAGTTGTAATTTATTTATAATGGCGTTATTATTGATCTTATGTTAATGATATCTATGATAATTCATTTTAGTTATAAATAAATTTTATAACTTGGCTAGATTTACTATTATACTTTGTTTAGCTAGCTGTCCTGTTATGATTGTATTTATTTAGTCAATACATTGTTGATTAGATTGTAATTAGGATGCATTACTGCCATCTTTCTCTAAATGCATATCTTTGCTGATCGTTCTTTATTTCATGCCGTTTCTTCTATCGACTTTTCGGTATGGATTCAGATCTTGTGTACGCTTCCTTATTTCATCTGCGTTTCACTTGATGCTAATTGTATACTTTTCCTTCTTTCGACAATTATACTTGTATTTTGTATTGTTAAGTTTATTATATGACTTCATATAATGCAGCTAATGGTAATAGCTGTATTTATTTGATAGGTAAGGAATGGTTGATCTTAATCGCTACCATGCGATGTCATTGATTTTTTTTTTTCCTATTCCGATGTCATTGCTGGTTTTTCAGTGTTGGTCATTCTTCTTTTTGATTGATCTTTTCTTTTCATTTTCTATTGAATGTTTCCTACTTCGTCTGTACAGTAGGGGTTTAATGTGGTTCGAAATCTATCATATTTCTTAGCTAGTTGATTATTTTGTATACCTCATATGTTACTTTACATGTTATGATGATATTTCTTTTCTCGTTGGACAATATGACTTTACATACGTTGATTTTTGTAACTAGATATTAGATCTTTATCGACCCCCCTTATTTTGTCGATGTAATTTTCAAAAAATGATAGAATCATTTTTTTTCCCGGGGGGCGGTGTAGATGTTAAAGTCATATTTGGTATATTAATCTTTTATGATAAAAAAAGAAGGGAATTAATCATTAAGACTTGTTGTCAGGTCGGGTTATTGTTATCTCGCCTGAACAGCGCGGTAGTCAGCTGTTGATTTGTTTAAAAGTGCAATCTAGTATTTACTTGTATGTTCTAAGAAGAAAACGTGTAATCACTACTAACATCTCTGCGGCGAGTTACCGCGTGAGATGTATTTTGATTGGGAATGTTTTGAACTGAGCAGTCGCTCGCTAACCCGAGAGATGTGTTGTGAACTGTACTGAGCGATAGGGCTCGTAACAGTGTGTTCCTAGCGAGTGAAGGGGAAAGAGATTTTTTTAGCGATGTTCTCGATGTGTACCAGAGGATATTCTTGGTACCGGCATTTTTTATGCTTATGGGATATATGTGATTATCCGGCAGATGTATGTGTGTTGTTTATGACTGCAGTGGACGCAGTCCTTTTGAGTATAATGGATAGTAATGGCCATATTGACAGTGTTGTTTATGACTGCAGTGGACGCAGTCCCTTTTGAGTATAATGGATAGTAATGGCCGTATTAACAGTGTTGTTTATGACTGCAGTGGACGCAGTCCCTTTTGAGTATAATGGATAGTAATGGCCGTATTAACAGTGTTGTTTATGACTGCAGTGGACGCAGTCCCTTTTGAGTATAATGGATAGTAATGGCCATATTAACAGTGTTGTTTATGACTGCAGTGGACGCAGTCCCTTTTGAGTATAATGGATAGTAATGGCCATATTAACAGTGTTGTTTATGACTGCAGTGGACGCAGTCCCTTTTGAGTATAATGGATAGTAATGGCCATATTAACAGTGTGTTTATGACTGCAGTGGACGCAGTCCCTTTTGAGTATAATGGATAGTAATGGCCATATTAACAGTGTTGTTTATGACTGCAGTGGACGCAGTCCCTTTTGAGTATAATGGATAGTAATGGTCGTATTAACAGTGTTGTTTATGACTGCAGTGGACGCAGTCCCTTTTGAGTATAATGGATAGTAATGGCCGTATTAACAGTGTTGTTTATGACTGCAGTGGACGCAGTCCCTTTTGAGTATAATGGATAGTAATGGCCGTATTAACAGTGTTGTTTATGACTGCAGTGGACGCAGTCCCTTTTGAGTATAATGGATAGTAATGGCCGTATTAACAGTGTTGTTTATGACTGCAGTGGACGCAGTCCCTTTTGAGTATAATGGATAGTAATGGCCATATTAACAGTGTTGTTTATGACTGCAGTGGACGCAGTCCCTTTTGAGTATAATGGATAGTAATGGCCGTATTAACAGTGTTGTTTATGACTAATGGATAGTAATGGCCGTATTAACAGTGTTGTTTATGACTGCAGTGGACGCAGTCCCTTTTGAGTATAATGGATAGTAATGGCCGTATTAACAGTGTTGTTTATGACTGCAGTGGACGCAGTCCCTTTTGAGTATAATGGATAGTGATGGTCGTATTAACAGTGATGTTTATGACTGCAGTGGACGCAGTCCCTGTTGGAGTATTGATGCTATTCGATGCAATGTAAACTGTCTCTCGTCTGTGTTGTGTCGTGAATAAAGTGTTCGAAACGTCACCAGTTGTTTAACATTCGATGACTTCTACGTGTGTTACGATGTGGTGAGTAACTGTACACACATATCTGAAAACAGTCTACACAGTGACAGAACACCAACAGTACTCATTGACATAAATAATAAAACAGCATATATATCATTGATGGCCGATATAACATTGTGAATATAAAGGAACACTATATAACACTGGGTTTATGTCAAAGGTTTTTAATGAAGCCTTAAGAGTGTCTTTGAAACGCTTTTTCTGGCCACCATGGGAGCGTCTACCCTTCTGCATCTCATCATAAAAGAGTATCTTTGGCAGTCGATGGTCTGGCATGCGGACTACATGACCTGCCCAGCGAATCTGTGACTGCATCAGAATAGTATCGATGCTAGGGATACCAGCTCTGTCAAGAACGGCGGTATCCGGGATCTTGTCTTGCCATTTGATGTTCATTATCTTCCTGAGACAGACTGTATGGAAATGGTTGAGCTTTTTTACGTGGCGCCTGTATACAGTCCATGTTTCACATGCATAAAGCAGCACTGGAAGCACCGCAGCTCTGTATACCTTCAGCTTTGTCTGTAGACTAATGCCACTTCGATGCCAAACGTTGGTGTATAGTCTGCCAAATGTGCTGCTGGCTTTGGAGATCCTGGTGTTCACCTCATCATCAATGACGATGTTCTGGGATAGTGTACTACCAAGGTATGTGAACCTGTTCACAACATTCAGTTTCTCACCATTTACCTTGATGACTGGCTCAGTATAAATTGTGCCAGGAGCTGGTTGGTACATGATTTCTGTTTTCCCCGTGTTGATGGTAAGCCCAAAGTTGGAGCAGGCTTCGGAGAATCTATCAACGCTACGCTGCAGATCAGCCTCTGAGCCAGCACTGAGGGCACAATCGTCAGCAAACAGAAGATCCCTGATGGTGTGTGATTTGACCTTGGTTTTTGCTTGAAGCCTCCTAAGGTTAAACAATTTTCCATCAATACGATATCTGATGTCGATTCCTGTGTCCCCGTCTCTGAAAGCATCAGTCAGCATAGCAGAAAACATGGTACTGAAAAGAGTCGGTGCAAGTACACACCCTTGTTTAACTCCATTTGAGACTGGGAAAGGCTCCAATAGCTCACCGTTTTCCTGAACTCTAGCTTGCATTCCATCATGCAGCTGCTGCACTATTGAGATAAATTTCTTTGGGCAGCCGTATTTTGCCATGATCTTCCATAGACCCTCTCTACTGACCGTGTCGAATGCCTTTGTCAAGTCGATGAAAGCTGTGTACAGGTCACAGTGCTGTTCTTGGCATTTTTCTTGAAGCTGTCTTGCAGCGAACACCATATCGGTGGTTCCACGTTCTTTCCGGAATCCACACTGACTTTCAGGTAGAAGACCTTTGTCAAGATGAGCCGTAAGGCGATTAAGAAGGATTCTGGCAAATATCTTCCCAGCGATTGATAGTAGTGAGATGCCTCGATGATTGTTACAGTCTTGGCGATTACCTTTACGTTTATAAAGATGTATAATTGACGCATCCTTGAGATTGTGTGGGATGGTTTCACTCTGCCACATTTGCTGGAAGATCATGTGAAGTTTCTCTATCAGAACTGTACCGCCATCTTTATAGACTTCAACAGGAATTGAATCGGAGCCGGGGGCCTTTCCACTAGAAAGTTGACGAATCACTTTTTGAGTCTCCTCCAAAGTCGGTATATCATCTAAGCTCATCTGCTTTATTACTCAGCCATGAATCCCGCATCTGGCGTAGTTTATGTTGGACGATTCTACGCATGTTGTTGAAAGCGTCTTTCTTGGATGTAGATTTTGGATCATTTAAATATGCTTTATGGAGATGGTGTTTCTCAGCCAACATCTTCTTTATATCATCTGAGTTCTCATCAAACCAGTCATTTTGTTTCTTGATGGCGGGACCCAGGACCTCTGTAGCAGTGTTGTAGATCTGCTCGCTTAGGGCTGTCCAATTTGTTTCCGCACTTTGGCCGTCTAACGAGATAGATTTGAGATGGTCTTCTAGGGTGTCAGTGAATGACTGTTTAATTTTTGTCTTCTTTAGTTTGGTAATATCCAGCCTTTTTTGAGTTTTCTTTCCCTGAGGGCGCCTGGCAGGTTGGATACGAATTTTATGTTTAGACACAATGAGGCGATGATCAGTCCAGCATTCGGCACCACACATGGACTTGGTCACCCGGACATCTTGCCTGTCCTTCTTCCTAACAATTACATAGTCAATTAGGTGCCAATGCTTCGAGCGAGGGTGCATCCAGGAGGTCCTGTTGCGGATAGGAAGTCGAAAAATGGTGTTGGTGACAAGGAGGTTATGTTCTGCGCAAGTCTGGAGGAGAAGAAGTCCATTGCTGTTACAGCGATCCACGCCGTACTTTACGATAGTGCCATTCCAGGAGATGTTATCTGAGCCTACTCTTGCATTAAAGTCACCAAGAATAATAAGCTTATCTGCTTTGGGAACTGATGCAATGACTGCATGTAGTTCTTCGTAAAACTTATCCTTGACGTCATCCTGGTTTGTCATAGTTGGTGCATACGCGCTAATGATGGTGGCATGTTTCCTTCCATAAAGCAGCGGGATCTTGACCGTCATGAGTCGGTCATTTATTCCCTTTGGGGGCTCCGCTAGCTTGAAAATAATTGCTGTTTTGATTGCAAATCCAACCCCTGCTTCTCGTCTTTCTTCAGTTCCTCTTCCGCTCCAATAGAATGTATAACCTGCACCCTTTTCGCAAAGTTGGCCCTCGCCTGCAAGTCGAGTTTCACTCAGTGCTGCTATGTCAATGTTGTATCTGGCCAGTTCTCTCCCTATCAGGGCAGTTCGCCTCTCGGGTCTGTTTGTGTTAAAGTCTTTGTCGAGTAGAGTGCGCACATTCCATGCGCCTAGAATGAGGGGGAAAAATCTGTCCTTTCTTTTTCTTATGTGTCGCCCGCTGAGGTAGGGTACCCACCAACCGCGGTAAGCTGGTTAGGTAATGGTGGAGCAGGCAATGTTTAGGGCACCTTTTCTAGCCCCTTCCTCATGCCATGGAGGTGAGCAGTGCTTTCCTAAAGAGGGCTGCTCAGTCACTCAGGGGGCTGCCGAATCCCACTGCTGCTCCAATCAGTGGAAGACGACCATATGGCCTGAGCCGCCTGTGTGTAGGTCTGCGACTACGACTGCCAGCGCACCCACGCCTGCCGCTTCGCCGCTCGCCACAGGACTTGTTGTGAGTGGATGGATGAGTGGATGAAAGAG
Source organism: Oreohelix idahoensis (assembly GCA_024509875.1). Classification (NCBI taxonomy): domain Eukaryota; kingdom Metazoa; phylum Mollusca; class Gastropoda; order Stylommatophora; family Oreohelicidae; genus Oreohelix; species Oreohelix idahoensis. The sequence goes on from JAMPIV010001489.1 coordinate 104,416, forward strand.
TGACTTGCGCAGTGATTTGGTTTAAAGTGAGGAAGAGTTGCGCAATTCGTCGACCTCACTCTCTCGCCTGGGTCCATCTTAATCCAGTGGCAAGACAAGTCAAGACGACTGGAGATGAAGTCAGGTGCAGTGGATGACCATGGCTTTCTACGTGCATCGCCATGCTCCTTACGCTCCACAGCGCGTTGCTGGTAATCGCCGTCATGCCCGTTGAACCAACAGGTGGTTTCTTCCGCGCAGTCTACCGAATCCAGTCTTCGCATGCATGGGTAGGCAGACCCTAACTCACTGAAGGTTTATAACCATTCGGCTACCCTCACCTAGTTTAGCCGGCCTGTCAAAGCCGTTTCCCGGGGGGTGGCCGCTGTCGCATGCTGATAGCTACGAGGAGCCACAGGTGAGAGCTGAATGCCAGGTTTGGACCAAAGGTGGCCGAGCTGCCCTTGTGGTGAAGTGGGATGTTATAAATATTTATAGGGGACTTAGTGTACTGACTGAGATCAGCTGTGAAGGTATATATATATCTAATAAGAGTAGTGTATTATATATAACCTTACTTGCTGCCACATATGTATACCTCAGTCAGAATTATTCTGGAATAGTGTGATGACTACGTTATATGTCTAGGGTATGTGTATGATGAAGTGTAAGTCAAAACAAGAACAGACAGATAAACAATGTAATTTATTCCACTACACTTGACAACACTGTGACACTCACATACATAAAACACTCTACAAGGATATCTTAAAGGAGTCACTGATAACTTTTCAAATAACAATATGTATTCATTGCTGTCATGAATGAATATGTGTCCTGATTCAAATACAAAGGGAACCAGGAATCACAATCAATTTTAATTACAAGTTATAAGTACAGAATTTATCAATATGAGTATTGTAGTGACATATATTATTAAAAGTATCCTATGTGTGTCAGTTGTGTAGTAGTAATATGAGGTAATACTGGTTTTGTTTTGTTCAAGCTCTGTTGGTATTTGTCATCATGACTTCAATAGTTTGTCTTTATTGGAACTAGTATTGGAGATGTTCTCAGTTCCTGATATTAAAACAATTTAATTCCCCTCTTAATGTTATTTTTACAATATCGTTTTAAGATGGGGGTACATAATGTTGAGCTCAAGCTGGCCACATCAGCTTATCTTGCGTGATGGCGGCAGGAAAAGACTCCTCTGCTCGATTTCTCCCCTGGGCTCTGGAGACACCTCACTGATAGCTAAATGGACCAAGGAGTATGCTGTCCGACTCTGGATTCAGCAAAGCTCTGACCAGGTGCTGCTCAATAACGTTAAGACCACAGTCCCTGAAAACAAGAAGGATGTACCTTCTACGTCATAACTAATTTATACTCTCTTTTTACACTGAGCACAATACACCACAAACATTGAGTTCAGAGCGTTAGGCCAACTGTCAGCTTCATCTGAAATACTTTATACCAGTATTAACCTCCTTAATGGTTACTACGCCTCTGCACTTCCAGCATTATTTCTTTCTAGTCAATCATCTAGGTGTCAGTGTACTGTTTGGCCATTCCATGCCGTTTTACTTTCCTCCGACACCTTCTGTTCAGGCTGGAGCATTATAGGCTTTTCCTCATGTTCGCTACTGAACTACACATATATACAGGCATAAATTAACAATTTACATTCAATTTTCATTAAAAGATATTGAATATTTCAAACCTACCACAATTCATGGAAATACACAGATACGTTGACTAGCAATGAATTCTGGCACAAATACTGGCACAAATTCCCATCTGCTTATGTTCCAGGCCTTTATTTAGCAAAAACACGAGCTGGCTTCAACGCACTGTTGCTTTATCAAGCCCATTTGAACTAGTGGTCTCGAACTAACGCTCCTAAGTGATTATATCAGCGAGTCTGGCCAATGGAGCCACGTTTCGACAAGTGTTTGAAAAAATTTTACCTTCCTACGTCTCCCCTAACAACCAAGGATAGCATTTATAGTCCGACTAATCGTGTTTAGCCTTACATATCATTCCAGCCAATCAGTTCAAATGTAACTTGTGGCCCATTTCCCGTACAATGGTGGTTTAAAAAATCTACCACTGAGCGATTCTGATTTTGGGTGTTGTCTGACAGCACCATCATTTTATTTTGGCTATAACTTGTTAATTCCTAGACTATTTGCGTAACGTTTTACATATTCTTTGTCAGCAAGCCCTAAGGAACCCAAATATACAAATTTAAAAGAGCTACGTGGCTGCGTTCAAAATATGCAATTTCTTCTACCTCCTGTTTCGAAGATGTGCTGTCTGAGTACTGTAATGTTTTCAAACGTAAACCCATCTATTGTCATCTTTCCTAATAAGAGTTTTTCAGGATTTAAAAACCTAACTCTGGGAAGGTTAGTGTTTTTATCACTGTCCGTCTGAAAAAAAGTTAGTGCATGTGGCCTTACACGCGTGATAGTAGTAATTGTGTAGCGCGTTACGCTTGTTGGGGTGGCATTAATAGCGAGACGCGTGTTTAATTTTGCATGCGTTCCTGATTTTCAGCCCTCCCTTCTTTCTATCCTTTAGTCCATCTGTTCGTTCGTTTTGGTAACGTAGTATAATTAATGTTAGGATTAATTTAGGTCATTACGCAGTGTGCCTCTCAATGTTTTTCTTAGAAATGCAATACCCGTTTTAATGTGTTGTGGAAACGCTTGTATTTATGCAGTGGCTTAGATTTAACGTGGAAACGTTACAATTTGCAGACGAAGCATAAAACAAAGGGGGATTTCGAGTACATTCTTTGTGACAGCACTGTTCTTTTACCATTTCTCTTTTCTTTATTATATGTATTTATTAGGCTTTATATTTACCTGATAATTTATATATGTGGATTAGAATATTTCACGACACCTCCCCTCTTAAAACAGACATCCCATGTCAGTCCTTTATTCTATATACACATAGATAAATGTAAGTCAACTTGACTTTACTCTGCTGTGGTGCTATCATGGTTTTATGTAGTTGGGTCCATTCAGAGTAGGCACTACTCATGAAATCTGCCTCAGACTTCTACAACCAATAATATATTTCGGTTATGTTACTGAACAGCCGCAAGTGTGAGTGCTTGTCTTAATGCTGCTTCGCAACCCGTATTCACCATTTCTCTTCTCTGAGTCTGCGCAATGACATGTCCAGAGAACATTATATTTCCCTCAAAATGTACGTTATGAGGAGATAACATATACCTGGTGATAGCAGAGTTTTCGTAGTGGGTCCCATAATCTTCTTATTATCCTGTATGAAACATTCGGAATATCCTCAATCAAAGAGGCAACTCAGGGATTCATTACGTTCCTCCGAAATGTTTACATCCAACAATTTTCTCATCATTCTAGAGAAGACACTAGGCGCATTCTTCAATCCAAATGGCAATCTATTAAACTCATAGTGTCCTTCTGAGGTACTAAAAGCTAGGTATGGTCTAACCTCAGGCTTTACTGGAATCTGATAGTATCCTTTACTCAGATCCACTTTTGAGAAATATTTAGCTTTATTTAGTCTGGCAAACAGCTGATTTGTATCCGGCAATGGATCCACCTGTCCTTCTGTAATAGCATTCAGTCTCCTGTAATCTATACAGAGTCTATGTTCTCCAGAGGGCTTCCTTAAGAGTACAACACCGGAACTATACGAAGATTCACTGTGCGAAATAATTCCTTCCTTCAATAGATAGTCTATCTCTTCCTTCAAAGCTTTCTCCTTAGCAAACGGAATCGAATATGGTTTCATACAGACAGGTGTGGGGTCTATCAGTTTTCATATCATATTCCAATAGGTTTGTATGCCCTGGTCGGTCTGTTAACACCTCTGCATGATTATTTAGAACCTGTTGCACTCTCTCTTTCTGAGTTTTCGTTAAATGTGTACTGATTTTCACCTGTGCTGCTGTCTCACAGGGGTGTAATGGATATTCAAATGATGAAAGTGGTTCCTTTTTCATCTCCATGGCGATGGACAAGGTCAACAAGTGTGTCTCTTCCTGATGTTCTCTTTCCAAATATTTCTTCAGGAGATTCACATGATAGATTTTTTCTTTCCCCTTCTTATCTATCTTATAATTTGTTCTAGACACCTTCTCTAGAACTGTATATGGACCTTGCCATCCAATCTGTAACTTATTCTGACTCCCGGGCAAAAGAAGCAGTACTTTCTCTCCCACAGCCCAATTTCTGTCTTTCGCCTTCCTGTTATAATAGGCAGCATGTTTCTTCCTGGCTTGTTTCAAATTTTCATTGGCAAGTTTCCAGCCAGTTTTTAAACGAGTGGTCAGCTCATTCACATATTGGTATGAAGATGTAATGTTTTCCTCTGCCTTTTCATCAGTCCACGTTCTTAACAAAGCTACATGTGGACCTTTAATTGTGTGGACCTATTTGTCCATGCACCGGTATGGTCTCTTCCACTCGAAGCTCTATAGTGATGATTTTTCCTCCCAGAATTATCATGCACAAAACGACCGCTACCAATTTTTCTTTTGGGGCTTTCTTCCCACTTAAAATTCTTGATGAGAGATTTCCTCTCTACATCCTCTTCCTCCAGTTTGTTTAAGTCCGATTGAGGGATTTTCGGCTTATCCTGGGGTAAGACATCTGTTTGCACTCTCCGCATAGTGGCCATTGTAAAACAGTTAAGTGAAGCTTGTCCGTGAAAAGGGGCTTCCCATTCCATTTGGTCCACTTTATCAAATCTATTTTTCTTTTTATTATCAGGCCTAATTTTGCCCCGTGGCGTGTCCAGGTCCTGATCAATGTTCCCACTTGTGGGTGTTCCCTCATGTGCTATGCTACACCTTTCTACAAAATTCTCAATGTCCCATCTTGCTTTGGGCCAATAATAATTGTGAGCCACCTTTTGAATGATGGTACCTATCTTCTCATGGTCCCCATCTGGTTTCACATGTAGGCTCCTTATTAAGTCTGCCCTATATCTTTTAGGAAGTACCAGCTGTCCCTGACCTTTGGATCTAGCTCCAGTCTTCCTATACATCAACTTGTTTTTCATGTAAAAATCTCCCTTGCCTGGAGTTGTATGACAAGTTGACAATTTTCTGAAACAAGGCTTGAGTGTTTTATCCCCAGCCTGTGCCTTCCTCATCTCTTCTGGAGTGGTATCCAACATAATATCCTCCTCCTGTCTTGAGGTCGACCTGACCTGAAGGGTTGCCATATACACAGGTTTCCTTCTGCAACGGTCAGTGTCATGATTGTCCATCTGACAATTCTTACACCACCTTTTTCCTTGGTTGAAAGATTTTCTTTCATCATATTTCCTTTCATCGAATTGTGGGAATTTATTTTTATTTTCATACCGTGGCCTATCAAATTGGTGCTTACCTTTGTTTTGATCCCTAGGATCAAATTTATTAAAGTTCTGTGGTGCCCTAAAGTTATCCACTTGTTTCTTTTTATTACCTGTTACCTCTGCTTGAGCTGCTTGATACCTTTCAGCAACATTTAACAACTCACCCAGCCTCTCTGCACCTTGTTCCATGAGAAACTTTCTCAGGTCTGGAGCCATGGACTCTCTTAATTGCTCTATAAGGACCATTTCCTTAAGATCTTGGGTTTTCCCCAGAGAAGTCCATTTCTCCAAGTATGTCTCTATTCGTGCAGAAAACTGGTGATAGGTTTCACCTGACAGTAGTTTAGCATTCCTAAATTTTTTTCCTATAAAATTCTGCATTCTTTTCATATCTTAACAAAAGAGCCTGCTTTAGCATGTCATAATTTTCCTGATCACCTCTGCTCATTTTTGCAAAAACTTCATAAGCTGCCCCACGAAGTCCTTGAGATAACTTTAAGCTCCACCTTTCTCTCTCTAACCCATACGTGGTAGCTAATAGTTCATACCTATTTAGATAGCTCTCTATATCATCGTCTTTCTCAACAAAATGATCTAAATGAAAATTCATAGCTGAGGTTGAGGCTCCTTGGCTAGCAGTGGCATCAGAGGCAAAGGGACTGGCACCATTTTCAGGAGCATGGCCTTGAAACTCAAACTCCCTTAGTCGTAACTCATGTTCCCTTTGTAATCTTTTATCTTCTGCTTCCCTTTCTGCAGCTAATTTCTTCTCTTCCCTTTCTGCAGTCAATCTTCTTTCTTCTGCAGCTAATCTTTTGTCTTCTCTTTATGCCTCCAATTTCTTAGCCTCAGCCTCAATCTGTAACCTCTTAATTTCCCTTTCAGCCTCTAACTTTCTTTCGGCTTCAAACCTTCTTTCTTCGCGTTCAATAAATTTGTCACATTCCGTAGTGACATAGGCAACCATAACTTGTCCATCTAATCCTAACTCTTTTGCAGTCTGAACAGCAGCAGATCGAAATTTGGCTAGGTCCGCCATTGTCTATCAGGTAAATTTATACAATGTCTAACCAACAATTCAATCTCAAAATATATATCTAATGGACAACACAGGCACCGAGAGCTCAACCTTATTTAATTCCACCCAAGGATACCTTTTAATTCTTATTTTCCCTGAAGTGAATTACCCCCAATATTTTTAATAGGTAAAGATTCAAAATCCCAAGAGCGAGACCCCAATATATGTGGTGAAGTGGGATGTTATAAATATTTATAGGGGACTTAGTGTACTGACTGAGATCAGCTGTGAAGGTATATATATCTAATAAGAGTAGTGTATTATATATAACCTTACTTGCTGCCACATATGTATACCTCAGTCAGAATTATTCTGGAATAGTGTGATGACTACGTTATATGTCTAGGGTATGTGTATGATGAAGTGTAAGTCAAAACAACAACAGACAGATAAACAATGTAATTTATTCCACTACACTTGACAACACTGTGACACTCACATACATAAAACACTCTACAAGGATATCTTAAAGGAGTCACTGATAACTTTTCAAATAACAATATGTATTCATTGCTGTCATGAATGAATATGTGTCCTGATTCAAATACAAAGGGAACCAGGAATCACAATCAATTTTAATTACAAGTTATATGTACAGAATTTATCAATATGAGTATTGTAGTGACATATATTATTAAAAGTATCCTATGTGTGTCAGTTGTGTAGTAGTAATATGAGGTAATACTGGTTTTGTTTTGTTCAAGCTCTGTTGGTATTTGTCATCATGACTTCAATAGTTTGTCTTTATTGGAACTAGTATTGGAGATGTTCTCAGTTCCTGATATTAAAACAATTTAATTCCCCTCTTAATGTTATTTTTACAATATCGTTTTAAGATGGGGGTACATAATGTTGAGCTCAAGCTGGCCACATCAGCTTATCTTGCGTGATGGCGGCAGGAAAAGACTCCTCTGCTCGATTTCTCCCCTGGGCTCTGGAGACACCTCACTGATAGCTAAATGGACCAAGGAGTATGCTGTCCGACTCTGGATTCAGCAAAGCTCTGACCAGGTGCTGCTCAATAACGTTAAGACCACAGTCCCTGAAAACAAGAAGGATGTACCTTCTACTTCATAACTAATTGATACTCTAGTTTTACACTGAGCACAATACACCACAAACATTGAGTTCAGAGCGTTAGGCCAACTGTCAGCTTCATCTGAAATACTTTATACCAGTATTAACCTCCTTAATGGTTACTACGCCTCTGCACTTCCAGCATTATTTCTTTCTAGTCAATCATCTAGGTGTCAGTGTACTGTTTGGCCATTCCATGCCGTTTTACTTTCCTCCGACACCTTCTGTTCAGGCTGGAGCATTATAGGCTTTTCCTCATGTTCGCTACTGAACTACACATATATACAGGCATAAATTAACAATTTACATTCAATTTTCATTAAAAGATATTGAATATTTCAAACCTACCACAATTCATGGAAATACACAGATACGTTGACTAGCAATGAATTCTGGCACAAATACTGGCACAAATTCCCATCTGCTTATGTTCCAGGCTTTTATTTAGCAAAAATATGAGCTGGCCTCAACGCACTGTTGCTTTATCAAGCCCATTTGAACTAGTGGTCTCGAACTAACGCTCCTAAGTGATTATATCAGCGAGTCTGGCCAATGGAGCCACGTTTCGACAAGTGTTTGAAAAAATTTTACCTTCCTACGTCTCCCCTAACAACCAAGGATAGCATTTATAGTCCGACTAATCGTGTTTAGCCTTACATATCATTCCAGCCAATCAGTTCAAATGTAACTTGTGGCCCATTTCCCGTACAATGGTGGTTTAAAAAATCTACCACTGAGCGATTCTGATTTTGGGTGTTGTCTGACAGCACCATCATTTTATTTTGGCTATAACTTGTTAATTCCTAGACTATTTGCGTAACGTTTTACATATTCTTTGTCAGCAAGCCCTAAGGAACCCAAATATACAAATTTAAAAGAGCTACGTGGCTGCGTTCAAAATATGCAATTTCTTCTACCTCCTGTTTCGAAGATGTGCTGTCTGAGTACTGTAATGTTTTCAAACGTAAACCCATCTATTGTCATCTTTCCTAATAAGAGTTTTTCAGGATTTAAAAACCTAACTCTGGGAAGGTTAGTGTTTTTATCACTGTCCGTCTGAAAAAAAGTTAGTGCATGTGGCCTTACACGCGTGATAGTAGTAATTGTGTAGCGCGTTACGCTTGTTGGGGTGGCATTAATAGCGAGACGCGTGTTTAATTTTGCATGCGTTCCTGATTTTCAGCCCTCCCTTCTTTCTATCCTTTAGTCCATCTGTTCGTTCGTTTTGGTAACGTAGTATAATTAATGTTAGGATTAATTTTGGTCATTACGCAGTGTGCCTCTCAATGTTTTTCTTAGAAATGCAATACCCGTTTTAATGTGTTGTGGAAACGCTTGTATTTATGCAGTGGCTTAGATTTAACGTGGAAATGTTACAATTTGCAGACGAAGCATAAAACAAAGGGGGATTTCGAGTACATTCTTTGTGACAGCACTGTTCTTTTACCATTTCTCTTTTCTTTATTATATGTATTTATTAGGCTTTATATTTACCTGATAATTTATATATGTGGATTAGAATATTTCACGACAGCCCTGAAAAGGGCATGACAGCTCCTTAACCAGAGGTACTACCAATACCTGACATCCCAAACCATTTATATACAGTACTAGCAAAACTCGTCAATAATGACGGAAGTAAATAAAAAAAACTAGAATATATTTTAAAAATATTTTTCAATTCAATATAAAAGTTCTTTGGTGACAACATTTTTTGTGAAAGTGCGTGGATTTGTTTCAAAGAATGTTCCCTGATTAAAAAGTGTTTTTTAACAAAAACTTTCAAGTTTTCATGATTTGTTCTTGGTTCAGGAAGAAAAACTCCTACGTGATCAAAAGATTGTCCTTGAGCCTTATTGATCGTCATTGCAAATGCTAAAATCACTGGGAATTGTTGACGACGTTGCAATACTTTAAATTAAAATTTTGTCTTGAAGAAACAATAAAAAACTTACATTTTAAGGTTATTTTTAACAAACTGATGAGTTAAATCCGTTTCCGGAATGAAACTGGGTTCTACACCGACTTTTCTTAATTGAGTGTTATTTTCGGGAGAGTACATATAAGGGAAACAATACAATTAATGTCTAACTTTCAACCACAGTTGCATCCCTTAGATGTGACCGACGTACAAACGGCGAGAATTATGAATTTTTATGATGACATCATCTCGATATATATGGAAGGCAGAGAAAGATGTACGTGGAAAGCTTAAACAACTGGGCAACGAACAACAGCATGGGCAACAACAACCTCATTAGACTATCAAAAGTCAGAGAAGATTGGAGGGTCATGATCGCCAATGTCTGTTCCAGACCAGCCACCCGAAGAAGAAGATATCTCGTACGTAGGCCTAACCGTGTAAACGCCGTAATTACATACATTGTTCGTAATCATAGCCACTTGCCAAAAATAGACCAATATGGCAGCCTCCAGTTCACTATGCTTCCCTTCGGCCCCATATTTTTGTTAACGCATCAATGGCCGAAAAGGATATTTTGTCTTCATAAAATAAAAAAAGTTAAAAACAACAACAACAACCGGTGGTCTCGGCAAAGTGATAACTGATACGCAGATATGACACTTGCCAGAATATTCCAGAAACACTGATGTAGCCACAGCATTTAATTTTTTATATTTTTTAGAAGAAGCAAACTGGTACTCAGTAGTTATTGTTTCTAACATTCTCATTTTCGCACTTTTCGAGAGAGAGATATATATATATATACTGCACTTGAATAAGCAATATTAAGTAACAACTGCTATGTTTTAAGTGGCGAAATAATAGTCTTTAACATTATATTAAATGACAGATCAAAACCAAGTGCATTAAAATGCAATTAGGCAATACTCACGAAATTAGACCGTGCTAGACTCTTTGTAAACCCCTACAGTTTGCGGCCAATAAAAGCTAAGGTTGTCAGCGGAAGCCGGACACGACTGAGCTAGCTGTGACATGCGTCGACCCGACTGAGAGTCAGAGTGGCCCGACCCCTTGCCTAGATAAAGAGGACCCAGAACATAAAGAAATATGTAGAGCGTTACGACAGCTGGAGAAAAGAAAACAAGCGCTTCTATCCAGGCTGCACCCACCCGACTCGTCAGCAGTAACCCGGTCTATGACAGAGAAGCCGCACGATGCCGAGATGACAGCCGACCCAGCTGCAAGCACCATGAAGGAAGTGATAGAGGCAGATCCTCAACACAGACAGGTACAAGAGGAAGATGTCGCAGAGACCATTTTAGATGCACTTCGAAGACTTGAAGACGGAGACGAGTCCCTTAGGCTCGCTCTTCAAGAAGCAACAGTAGAAGTAGCTCCAGACGTGCTGGACATCCAAACCACTGAGAAGCAAGCTACCATTCCTGATCCTGAGGAAAAAAACAGCTGACAACTCAAAGGCTCAGACGCAAGATATCACACCGAATAACCAAGAACAAGATTCGAACCAAGCCTGTAGAAGGAAACAAAGACCAAACACTAAAAATACAAGCAACTCAGAAACGATACAGGAGAGGATTGTTAAGATCACCCAGACGTCAGGAAGTGAGGTCTCACTCAGGGCCCTACCCGACAACAAAGTGATCAACATCCTCGAGGTGATAACTGGACGGAGAGGTATCGCCAAAGTAGGGAGGCACGAAAAGGGAGTAGTGCTTTCTCTCAACAACACAGACAAAACAACCTCGCTGATGATCGAACTGGAATCCGGTCCAAAGGAAATCCAGTTGCCCCACCAAATAAAAGTGGTGGTGGAAAAGTACAAGACAACAAAGAAGTTGGTCATCAGAGGGGTGGATACCAGATGTTCCGAAGGCGAGGTCCACAGACGCCTTCAAGCTGAAAACACAAATCTTAAAATCACGCAGGTGGAAAGGCTAAAAACCTGGGCCAAGAAAGATACCAATCTGATGATAGTCACGGTAGAAGGATCGACAAGACCCGAGAGACTGACGCTCGAAACCACAACCAAAAAGACAGAAGCCTATATCCCTCCGGTGATGCAGTGCTCCAACTGCCAGCAGTTCTCGCACACAAAAAAAAAGACGTGCAGGAGAGATGCAGTTTGCCGGTATTGTGCGGGTAGTCACCAATATGGCGACTGCCCCAGGGCAAAGGAGGACCGCAACTACAAAGAAACTAACGAAAACCGTATCTGTGCAAACTGCCACGGAAACCACGGGGCAAGGTACAGAGGATGCCCTGTGTTCCAGGAAACTAAGAGCATCTTGAAGGAGGCCGTGTCTAAAAACATACCCTTCAAAGAGGCCAAACACAGAGTGAATGCGGATGCTACAGAAAAACAGCGCACGATTGACAGAAGACAGCTACACAAGCTGACCGCTGAAATCAACGAAATGAAAAGGAAACAGCAGAACGAAAGCAGAAACAAGCAGGATCCCGTAGACGACAAGGACAGCGGTGAAGACATAATAGATATGCAGAGCGCCAGAGAAATGATACAGAGCGCCCAGGCAATGCTACAGGAAACAAAATCCATCAAACACGAGATAGAAGTTGACATCGCCAAACTCACAGAGCTAAAGGCAGAGAACGAACAACTACTCAAAAGAATTGAATCAGAGAGAAGGATCGTTGAGGATATCCTTACAAAAACTATAGAACAAAACAAAGAAACGAAAGACAAAATGAAAATCGACATCGAAATATTTTACCACTGAAATAAAGGTGTAAAATATTACATACCAGTAAATTAAAAGACTTACTCGAAAAACTGTCATTTGGACTGATCAGTTCGAGTAATATACTCGTATTGAAAGGTGTGCTTTTATTGTAATAATACGAAAGACTGAGTAAAATTGTTCAGTTGTTTTTCAGCAAGATTATCTCTTGGTGGTGACGTCATCGCCTTGAAAAAAAAAAACCCAGATAATGTTGTTTTATACATAGGCTAAGTTTTGCAAACGAAAAGATTATAGGCCTACCTTGTTTTAACATGGATTAATACTGTATCAGCAGAAGGCTGAGAAAGAATACATAATGTTTTAAAACGATTTGAATAGCCTAGTTAACACAGACGTACAGTAGGCCTACACTACGCATTATTAGCCTACTCATCATTTGATAATGATAATAAACTGTTAATAGGCCTAAACCATAGCCTACACCAATATTTTCAGGATTACAAATCATAATGTTGATTTCATAATAAAATGTTGCATATACAGTCATCAGATTTTACCAAGCAAAAGTTTTCGTTTGGCCCGCACGAAATGGCTGCATCAGCATGATTTTATAGTTGGTCCTTAGGCCTTCTTCTCTTCTTTGATCCTTAGCCGCCGACCATCAAAGCAGTCAGTGGCCATCACGCCTAGTGGCGTCTTGTAGGGCAACAACAAATTGATTCCACTTTGCTCGGTCGGCGGCCATCCTTCGTACAGTGCTCCAACTCTGGTTCATTCTTTGCATCTCAGCCTCCACAGTCCTCCGCCTCCACAGTCTTCCGCCAGGTTGTTTTTGGTCGGCCTCTTTTTCGTTTTCCTTCAGGGGTCCAAAGCATAGCTGTTCTTGTGATGGCATCGGGGTCTCTTCTGAGAACATGGCCAACCCAGCTCCAGCGTCTGCCAGCTATGATGGTGTGCATGTCCTCTTGCTTGCTCCGAGTAAGCAGATCTTGGTTGGTGATGGTATTCCCTATGGAAAAATTTAATGATTGTGAATAGAATTTATTTTGTGTGTGGATATAATGGAGATGGAGAAAATTACTAACCCAGCAGCTTAAATAAAAGAAGCTGTTAAGATTTTTTGGTTGAAATAAAGAACAGTTGGCCGTCTTTGATGCGATTCCAGTAAGTCACCAACATCATTAGGTTTAGGATACCTAAACCTTACCCCTATTTACTGTGTCTCTAAATTCTGATTTAAGGCCCATGGTGCTTCACTTCAGTTGGTTTTTTTTTTTAAAGAAGTGGAATAACATTGTAGTAGGCCTACACTGCCAAAAGCAGCCAAATCCCTAGAAAAACATTGATGCAGCACCAGAACTATTCAGATAACTCATAACTTCATCTCTTCTTTGAATTCTCAGAAAGTAACAAGCTGAAGGGTAATGATGAGAACTACAGTAGTGGAGGTGGACATTGAAAAGCACATAACTAGAAGGACCTTTTCAAGCTAGTTTTTTTTTTTAAGCTCCAAAGTCCTATTTTCATTGTCACCTTTACAATCACTACATTCTGAGTTAAATTGTTCGAGCAGAATTTCTCCATGTATATTTCTGTATTGACAAAGTAGTTATGCAAGTCCTCTAATATGGTAGGCACTGTCATTTCTATATAGGCCTAGGTGAAATATGCCTTTTAAATCACAAAAATTATGCACTTTAAAAACATCCCATCTACCAGACACCTGCAGTGTGATATAGAAAAGAAGTCTGTCCTGTACACATTACCTACTTTTGAATATTGTAATTGCAAACTGAGTCATCCTTATATGACCACCAGCTATGCACAGTATAGAGATTTGGATGTGAACTTCTGTGAGGCTAATTACACCCTCATTGACTCTTGAAATCATCCACACACTTCCAGGAATTCCCTTGTGGTGAAACATGTTGAGAACCCAGCATTGCACACTAAGCTTGGAGGAGTCACTTGGGCCCCCAGATGTAACTCTGGCTTTTATCTGGTTGACCGCATGCAGGAGGATCTCACCATGGACTCCATGATAGGCAGGGAGAGCTGAGAAGTGGCACATTGTAGGACGTGATGATTCCTTGGGAGAGCCCAGAACCAGAGCACAGTATTTTAGCTCTACATACTTGGAAAGCCCCCTTGGATGGCAGGGATTACACAGTATTCCACATGCTTCTCCCTCCAAGCCTGGGACCAGATGCATACATGCCACACCTCGGAGATGAAAAACCTATACAAAGAATCCAAAACCCTGTACAAAGACCCACAAAACCTGTACAAAGACTGAAAAAAACATATCAAAAGAGTTAAATCGTGTAAAAATATTTTCAATTACAGTGGGCAGCATTATAAATGAGGCACGGTGACTTTGCCTTTTAAGGCAGGTTTTTACTTATTTTAAAACCCAAACAATAAATGTCTGAGTTTATTTTACACTAATAATAATGTGATGGTGTCATCATTTAGTCTATTTCTGTGTTTAATTATCACTAACAGACTGGGAAATCCTGTGTTCAATAGGACCTTATAAAAAAAACTCTGAGACACAGTAATAAGGGGAATGGGTTAGAAAACCTGTACAGACATTATGTACAGGGTGTACACATCTGAAAACGCAAACACCTTGTACAGATTATGGGTAAACCATAGCATGTGGCATGTATGCATATGTAATGATCCTTTAAATGCAAGCCAAGCCGGAGAAACTGCAGCTCATGACTTCAACTCAACATGTTTCGGAATGGCAGAAAAAGCCTAGATCTACAGTGTAGATAATACGAAGGAGTCTTCAACTTGGTATTGGCTGAAAAAGAGCGAAAAGCTCAGCAGCCCTAGTTAAACAACAGTGAAAATGTTTAATAATTAAGTTGTATCAAAGTCATGTAAGAAAAAATATAAGTGGCATATTATTTGTATTTTAAGTGCATATATTTGTCTTGTGGTTTAAGATAATAAAAGTGTTGACATTAGTTCTGTCATTTCTATTTGTTTTTACCTGTCTAATCATCTATATTGCTTATACATCATCATCATCAGTTGCCATCTCCACAACGAAGGTTGGCTGTAATGGATCTCCAATGTCTTCTGTCTCTTGTCTTGGTGGTGCACTCTGATAGACCCTTTCCTGTCCATCTCTTGATGTTATCTTCCCACTTATAGCGCCGTCTTCCCCTTGCACGTTTGCCTTCAACTCTCCCTTCTGTTATGGTCTTCTGCAAGGTGTTATGCCTTTTTATGTGGCCAAAGTATTTTAGCTACTGAACTTTGACCTCCCTCATTAGTTCTCTTTTCATACCTAGATTTTCTAGGACCTTATTTGTTTTCATCTCTTTCCATGAGATACGCCCCATTCTTCTATATATCCACATTTCAAGAGCCTCAATTCTTTCTTCCAAATGCTTATTCATCGTCCATGTTTCTGCACCATACAGAAATGCAGAATATATATAACACTTTATGATTCTCAGTTTTAATTTGTGAGATTGTTTGGATGTCAGTATACGTTTCATGTTGTTGAATGTAGCTTTGGCCATTCCTATTCTCTTCTTGATTTCTGTTTCACATCTGCCATCTTCTGTTATTATATGACCCGGCAGCGGAAGTCATTTTTCTGTTCAGCCACGCGCTTACAAACAGACAGCGATTTTGATAGAATTTCGGTTCTTGCCTTCAGGGAAGTACCCAGTTTTTATTTTATTTAGTTTTTATGTGTCCTATCTAGCCTTCACTTTCTTTCCTTTCCTGACGAAGGCCTTGTGGCCGTAACGTAGACTATTTTCTTTGTCTTTTGTCCTCGTAAGACGAATCACCTTTTTTCGATTTTTTTTCAAACCCATCCATGTTATTATATGACCAAGATATACATAGCTCTTGACTTGTTCCAGGATTTTCCCATTTACGCTTATCTTTAATGTGGGTTTTTTGCTAATTATCATAGTTTTTGTTTTCTCTATTAATGTCGAGTCCATATTCATGACTTATACTGTTCACTTGCTTCACTAGTTCTTGTAACTCCTGTTCGCTTTCAGCTAACAACACGGTATCATCTGCATATCTAAGGTTGTTTATTGACCTTCCACTGATGTTCAGTCCTGGTATTTCCTGTATCTGTTTGAAAATTTTTTCAGTGTATAAATTAAATAGGCAAGGGGACAGCACACAGCCTTGTCTGACACCTCTTTTTATGTCTATGTATGGTGAATAATTCCTTCCCGATCTTACTGTGGCAGTTTGCTCCCAGTTTGCTTATACACCTTTTGATAATTTATTGATCTTTCATTAGTAGTCTTGGCTTGTTGCCCCTCTTATTGAAGAGTTCACTTACATGTTGCGCCTCTTATTGAAGTGTTCACTTACATGTTGCCCCTCTTATTGAAGTTTTCACTTACATGTTGCCCCTCTTATTGAAGTGTTCACTTACATGTTGCCCCTCTTATTGAAGTGTTCACTTACATGTTGCCCCTCTTATTGAAGTGTTCACTTACATGTTGCCCCTCTTATTGAAGTGTTCACTTACATGTTGCCCCTCTTATTGAAGTGTTCACTTACATGTTGCGCCCATCTTTTTGTCAAATATGGTTTCTCCACTCTTGCTGTTGGTACAAAACCTCTTTTTCCAGGACTTGTCTTATTTAGAATTTCCTTTATATCCTCATATATATCTCTTTGAGTTGTGTATTATTTCCTTCATCCACTGTTCTTCTGCTATGTTTGGCAAACGACTTACTTGCACGCTGTTTGCGCCATTTTAGTTTACTTTCTCTTCAGTATTTTTTCTCTTCTGCTTTGTTTCTCTCAGTTCCAAGATTCTCATTTTCGTGACCTCCCTAAACTCAGGATGTGTCTTAACAGCCATCAAAAGGAAGTTGTTAGGCAAAAGGGGAAGTTGTTCCATAAACTTGTGAATTAGGTCATGTCTGTTGATAGTGTTGCCACTATTCTTGAACTTTTCCATTAGTAGTAACACATTTGTTAGCTGAACTTTTGACCCCTAATGTCCATCTGAATTACCTTCTGAAAGATTATACTGTAGTCCAGCAGTGAAATGATAGTATTCAATCGTGGTACAGGGAATAAAGCTGTATATACAGTAAGATCTCGGGTTAAAAATGAGCTGTTTTTAAGGGAGTTCGTTGCCTGATTTTGAATTTGAGGTGAAATTTGTATGTACGATACCTGTTCTTAAATGTCCATTAATAAAAATCTTCAAACATAATGCTTTATAACATTCATTTTACCTAAAAATGCCTGAAGCTTATTAATAACGACAGCGTAGGAAACAACAGTAAATTGCAAAACACAAATAATTCAGATTAAAAAATGTTAATCTCATGGTAGAAAAATTAATGGGTCTTATGGGCTCATTCGTACCAGTTGGTTATTGTAAGTTGAGATTGCCACAACTGGAGACCTTGCTGTATATAAAGAACGTTTCATGCATGTTTATTCTAGTTTGTAACAGTATTTTAAAATCGTTTCTTGATCGTGATGGATTTTGAGTCAATGCTTTTATCTCGTTTTTTTCTACAAATATAATTGCCAACATTAAAAGTAATACAGTATATACTGGTTTTCTTCACATAATTGTATCGATCTCCATGGTTGTTTCTTTTCCCATGTCCATATTGTCACACTATTATGTTACCTTTTCAGGTTGAGTTGAACTCAAAGCAGAAAAACGACTCTACATTAGGAAAGCAGCTGCGACTAACGTGGGCTTGCTCACGATTTAAGTCCGCGCTGAACAAGCAAAAATGACGGTCATAGCCGGTTATACAGGAGATTCAAATGCTCCCCTCCGGGAAGTAAAGAAAATCCAGTTTGGCATTCTGGGTCCAGAGGAAATTGTAAGTGTTAAATTCATTGTTAGATTTATGTTTTGATACTACTTGCTTTACTAAATCTGTCAGGTGGAGTAAGTATGATAGCACTTTGAATTAAAGAGTTAGCACATGCAGCTAATATAACCATTTCATATTGCTTAGGAAGTGAGACATTTTAAGTTGACATTGTCATGTCGTAGCTGCGTTAGCTAGTGTACTGGCTTCCTAGCTCGGTGGTCCATGGTTCGATCCCCAGTTGAGGTGGGGACTTTTTAGACCACAAATGGCTCCGAGGTCGACCCAGCCTCATGAATTGGGTACCAGACGAACTGTGAAGGTTAAGGCGGCCGGCGTGATGCTGACCACAACACCCCTAGTGTGCAGGTGGTCAAGAAAATATGGGCCCAACACCATATTCCCAATACGCCTCAGTTGGCATGTAATGGGATCTTTTACCATTGTCATGTCCATACTTCTTCCATATTCGCTCTGACTCAGCCACATCTGCCCCTGATAACCTGTCTCTTAAGTGTCTTTGTTGTAGTCTCATTATTTCACGTGTGTTTTTTTTTTTGGGGGGGGGGGGGGTGGGGGGGGGGGGGGGGGGGCGGGGGGGGGTGGGGGGGGCCAAAATATGACAGCTGCTCCCTCATGCATGTCGTATAAGACGACTGACATGAGGGTATACATGAGGCTGTCAAACAAATTGTCACTGAAACCACTAGAAGATCATGTAAGTGTTTGGTCCAAGCATCTTGGTGCAAGGACCAGCTGTAGTGGTCGCTTCATGTTCCATAGGAAGATGATGAACATTTGACTTTTTAACCTTTGTCCCAGTTTGATTATATATATATATATATTACATTTATACAATGTGCTTGTTGCGAGAATGATGGAACTGAATGGGTTCAGTGCATTTCTGGACTTGTATCTCTATGCAGACATTTTAATAGACTTCGCACAAATTTGCAAGCATGGTATCGTGACAACATTATTAAATGTTTTATTTTTTTCTTTTAGCGCCGGATGTCAGTTACTGACAATGGGGGCATTAAGTATCCAGAGACCATGGAGGGTGGTCGTCCCAAACTTGGTGGGCTGATGGATCCCAGGCAGGGTGTCGTTGACCGAGCAACTCGGTGTCAGACGTGTGCTGGAAACATGACAGAATGTCCAGGACACTTTGGACACATTGAGCTGGCTAAACCAGTGTTTCATGTTGCCTTCCTTACAAAAACTGTCAAGATTCTCAGATGTGTTTGCTTCTTCTGCTCCAAGCTTCTCATGGATCCGGTATGTAATATTTTATTTTGTTACTGTCACCATCGTCAAGTCCATCTTATTTCTAACATGTCCTCTTCTGTTCCTTCATCCGCCTTTCCCATTAGTATCACGTGTTCCAGTGTTTTGTAAATTCTGATTGCCTTCTCATGTTTTTACAATAATTGGTCTCTTTGTTTTCCCCAGTCTCCCTCAGTACTTCATCATTAGATTTCTTAGCTGTCCTTTATATTTTCATCATCATCATCATCATCATCCTTGTGTGTGAAACCATATCACAGTAACTCATTCATTCACTTGTTATATTTATGGTTTTCTTGACAGCTGCTTTTGGCTGGTCAGTTCTGCTCTTTCACTATATAGAACATCTGCCATCTTAAGTTCATATTGTGCCCGAGTTTCTCAGCGTGTTTCTGATTTGAACCATATCATTTTATATTGCATACTGGCTGTGTCTCTTGTTCTTTTATATGACAGTTACTTGTTTTTTTTTATTATTTAGACTCCATCCTTTGCTTCTTTTTCGCTAAATATGGTGTGTGTGTGATGATATTGGTTTCTGATTCAGTGCAGGTGCCGTCCTTGTAATGTTCATTTCATATTTCTAGTTGACTTGTCCATTTCATATTTCTAGTTGACTTGTCCATTTCATATTTCTAGTTGACTTGTCCATTTCATATTTCTAGTTGACTTGTCCATTTCATATTTCTAGTTGACTTGTCCATTTCATATTTCTAGTTGACCTGTCCATTTCATATTTCTAGTTGACTTGTCCATTTCATATTTCTAGTTGACTTGTCCATTTCAGCAGTTGTTTTACTCTGCTGTGTTGTATAGATCAGTATAAATTCCATTGCCAGCTTGCTATGACTATCAGGTTCATCCAAACCTCTAGCCAGCGCTGTTCATAGCATATTGAGTCACCTCTCTTGGTTACCATAACAGCTTCTTCAGAAAGACCACAGCATGCCTACCCTGGAAAACTAACCCCATCCTTTCAACTTGAAAGTCAGTGTCTATTACTTGAACGCTACTATCGGATTCTTGCATTTTCTTAAATGTCTTCACTATTTAATCGATATACGTACAGGATGTATCTTTTTAAAGTACAAATTTGATGATTGGTTACTCTTACAGTCTCACCCAAAGATGAAAGACGTACTCAGCAAGTCCAAAGGCTACCCTCAGAAACGACTGGCCCATGTATACAATTTGTGTAAGGGGAGAAAAGTTTGTGAGGGGGGAGATGAAATGGAACAGAAGAAAGATGACAATGCAGAAGATACTGGCGATCGCCAAGAAGACGGTCACAAGGTAGATAATAATGTTCTTGCAGTCTTCACAAATAAGTTTTTTAAGTTGACGTTAGGATTTTATATGTTTTGAGATTTCAAATGTTATTGTCTCTCTTTTCTTTTTTTTTGGCTGCATGTTTTGTATTATTTGAATACTCACAGTGTGAATTATATAATTCCACAATTTAAAAAAATATTTCTGTGTGGTTTGTAAAAATGAAGTAACCTCCTTACCATGGCTAAAAGCAAAAAGTGAAGGAGCTTTACAAGGTTTTTTTTTTTTTTAAGTCATTGGTGAAATTGGTTTAAAAACAAAATTGTAACAATTTTCACAGAGTCATGGTGGCTGTGGTCGGTACCAACCAAACCTCAAGAGAAATGGCTTGGATTTGATTGCTGAGTGGAAGAATATAAATGAGGAGTCACAGGAGCGCAAAATAAATGTCTCCGCTGAAAGAGTATTGGAGATATTCAAGCGTATCACAGATGAGGAGTGTATCGTGTTGGGCATGGATCCTAAGTTTGCTCGTCCTGACTGGATGATTGTGACTGTGTTCCCAGTGCCACCACTTCCAGTTAGACCCGCTGTTGTCATGTTTGGCAGTGCCAGGAATCAGGTATGTTAATTACATTCTTTGTGTCTGTGTCAGCATGTAGTGTTAGCCTCAGAAATCTATACCTCCTACTTGCAGCATTGATCATTTTTTATTTACACTAGCATGTCTTCTCTTTTCCCTCTTTACTCCGTGTGGAGCATGAAGCCACCTCTACAGTTGTGCCCTCCCTTGCAGGAATCCTGTGTGAAATCTTATGGTTTGTTTATGCAATGTTGATTTCTGTAGCAGTTTGTGTGACATGATAGTGTTGATAGCTTGTCTTAGTCACCTTAATGACATGTTCTTCAATTCCCTGCTTTGAGCTGCAAAATCCACAAACTTTGAGTGTTCAGTGCAAGCAGAAAATTCAAAGTTATGTTGATGTTCTTTCTCTTCTTCTTTGATCCTTAGCCGCTGACCGTCAAAGCAGTCAGTGGCCATCACGCCTAGTGGCGTCTTGTAGGGCAACAACAAATTGATTCCACTTTGCTCGGTCGGTGGCCATCCTTCGTACAGTGCCCCAACTCTGGTTCATTTTTGCATTCTTCCTCCACAGTCCTCCGCCAAGTTGTTTTTGGTCGGCCTCTCTTTCGCTTTCCTTCAGGGGTCCAAAGCATAGCTGTTCTTGTGATGGCATCGGGGTTCTTCTGAGGACATGACAACCCAGTTCCAGGTCTGCCAGTTATGATGGTGTGCATGTCTTTGCTTGCTACGAGTAAAGCCTTGGTTAGTTTGGTATTCGGCCAAAAGATTCGGTGAATTTTTCTTAGGCATATTGTGTAAAAAGAGTTACAATGTTCAAAGAGAATCAGATAAGTTTCCTTTCTTAAACTCTCCAGCAAACCATAGAGAAGCACAGAAAACACAGCTCTGATATCACAGTCTTAATTTGTGCTTGTGCTTTATTGGGAGGATTTCAATGTTGTTTTGGCTTATAAGGCTGTTCTTGCCTTATTCATTCTGATGTTGATGTCTTTGCCTGCCCCACCGTCTGGTGTTACTATGCTTCCTAGGTATGTGAAGGTATCTGTCTGTTACCAATTTGTGCTTATTCCTTAAATGGGTCAGGGTTGCTCATATTGAGCGTTCATGACCTCAAACTTCTTTACATTGATGTTCAAGCTCACCTGCTGGCTAAACATTATTAAGTATATCCGTTTTTTCCTAGGATGTGTTGATGTGAATGTGCTAGTAGTGCAATGTATCTGCATATTTTCAGATCTTCCAATGTAGAAAATGTGATTGTGAAAGCTTATTCCTCTGGGGGACTCCCCTCTTGTTGTTGGCGCATCACCCAGTCTATGACTGTTAAAAATAGAGTGGTTGATAAGGGGCATCCCTGTCGTACTCCTGTCTTCACATCAAAAAGGTTAGGTATCTCTGATGTAACATGTGGCCAATATTTTATGTCCAACAACTTGTCATCTGTGACAAATGTACTGGCTTCTTGGAAGCAGCCATTTTTTTAATTTGCATAACTTTTGCCCTTGGAGCGATTTTAAAAATTCTTCCTGTCAGTTCATCATCTTCATATGACTAATGAATCCAAATAAATTTATTAATTTATCTAACATCACCAGTGCTGCGTTTGTTTACTTTGGTGTTGTCTTTTACAAGCAGACAGATTAGATGGCTCCTGTCTTGTCATTTGTCTCCATCTTCCCATTATGATAACATATGTCTTAACACTTGTGTACTTATGTTTTCTAGGATGACTTGACACACAAACTGTCAGACATTGTGAAGGCAAACAACCAGTTACGTAAGAATGAACAAAATGGAGCTGCAGCACATATCATCCTTGAGGACACAAAAATGTTGCAGTATCATTGTGCCACACTTGTAGACAATGAGATGCCTGGTCTGCCAAAGGTATGTACTTTTTTTTTGTTTACTCACACACACCCTCCCTCCCCCCACCTTTCATGGAGTCTGGATTGGAAGATTTTTTTTTTTCAGCAATTCCACAACCCCTCCATTGAAGAGAAATAACATTTTTTTTTTTAACCCTTTACAGTCCAATTTGCCTGAAAGCGCCCGGCAACAGGTTGCTTATTTCGTCGCTAAGCGAAACCAGAAGTCCCGCGTGTACGCGATTTTGTGTGTTTCAGGCGGATAGAGGTTGTTTCAAAGTTTGTTTTGATATCGTTCACATTTTTCTAAGTTGAGTGGTTGATTTTTGGTGATTTAAAAAAAATTACACTGTGTAAAAATGGTTCTTCGAGCCATGGAAGAGATTTTCAATGAACTTTGAAAGATTAGATCTACGTTTTTGTGTTATTCCGATAGTGAAAATGATTAATCCTACTTTGATGTGGACTATGACCCAGTTATCGACGATAGTGAAAGTAAGAACTAGTAAAATTGTAGACAATGGACATATAGAGGCACATTTACTTGTATGGGATTATTCCAGATGTATGAGCTCCCAGGTCCTAAACATAATTTGTCTGATGAGCAGCAGCGTATTTGTTTCTTATTTATACCAGACGATGGACTTATGAATAAACCAACAGAGCTGAAAAGTGTTGGTTACATTGTTTCAGTTGAGTGTAATTAAAACCAACATCCAACAAGCATGAACCGTCAAACTCGTGAGCAAAAAAAAAAAAAAACGTGTTCAATGCTGTAAGAATTAAGGAAAAACGTACACTTGTAGAGTTCTAGAGACAGTTTATGGTTGTAAAACATTAGTGTAATTTGTTCGATATTCAAAGTTTCCAGAAAAACTTAATAATGTATATAAAAGCTTTCCAGCGCAAGACTATCATAAAGATAAAGTAATTTTTGGGTTTTGACATTTTTTTAAACTGTGAAAAACATTTAAATGTGACATTAAAATATACAGGTATTAAAGTATATCCATTTTACTGTACAAATAAATGTGTTTTTGTGTTATTTGAACTAATATTAGTGTATAAATAATGGTTTGAAATATTTAAGAAAAAGAGTTATGTCCCTTCGCTTGGTCGTTAGGGGGTTGAAATATTAGCAGGACTATACTGTAAAGGGTTAACACTAGTTGTTAAATAGCATATTTCTGGGTAGTTGCCTATAAAAAATGTTGTTTTAGTAAAAATAAGTTTAAGTTCATACGGTCAAATGGTTGTACCTCAGGCAGCAGTTTTGTTAAGATTCTTGTAAATGTAACCAGAATTGATGTGGATTTTAGTGAGAAGCTTGAAATTATGTAATAATGTTTTGCTCGTTATTTTCCAGGCTGTTCAAAAGTCAGGTCGACCCCTGAAGTCTGTGAAACAGAGGCTGAAGGGCAAGGAAGGTAGAGTTCGTGGTAACCTCATGGGTAAACGAGTGGATTTTTCAGCCCGAACTGTCATCACACCAGATCCTAACTTGAGAGTAGACCAGGTTGGAGTGCCCAGAACGATTGCTCAGAACATGACATTTCCAGAGTTAGTTACACCTTTTAACATTGATCGGTGAGTCACACATATTTTTGGAATCATTAGATAAGTGCTACTGTTTAGAATTTGTGTGATCTTTGGAAGCTGAAAACTCCCTCTCTCCCTACCATTGTCTATTATTGTTTTTTGTTATAGTTGTCCCAAATCTCCCTCTCTCCCTACCATTGTCTATTATTGTTTTTTGTTACAGTTGTCCCAAATCTCCCTCTCTCCCTACCATTGTCTATTATTAATCAAGTATTGATTTTTGTTATAGTTGTCCCAAATCTCCCTCTCTCCCTACCATTGTCTATTATTAATCAGGTATTGTTTTTTGTTATAGTTGTCCCAGACTTGGATACATTTTTATACTTGTCACCAGAATGTTCCACTTTTTAAAAATCAGCTCTAACATTATGTTGTCTTATTTTTAATAGGATAATGGCTGTTGTTATTGTTGCCAGTTTGTTACATGTGTTTAGAGAAGCCAAATAAATTATTTGTATAGAAAAGAGAGTATACACTTTAATGGAAAATTGTTTTAAATCGATTTTTGAGAAAAAAATTATTTTAAGTGTCATTCGCTGATTTATTGATTTAAAAGACAGATGTATGTGATGATGACAGTATGAAAATGTTTACAGCATGCAGAACTTGGTCAGAAGAGGTGCCAACCAATACCCAGGTGCCAAGTACATAGTGAGAGACAATGGGGAGCGCATTGACCTGCGGTACCACCCCAAGGCTAGTGACATACATCTGCAGATAGGCTACAAGGTAAGGGCCATTGTTAAGGACTTCTTTTACAACTTCGGTTGTTGTGGGGCTTCTATTTATGACACCAAGTATTTAGGATGACCAAGTTGTTATATGCGTATTCTGTTCCTAGTCGAAGTCCTTCGGGTTCTTATATCACTTTTATAGGATTCCGTAATACTGTTCGTTGGTATCGATATTGTCTGCTTTAACCCGTGTGATGCATTCTTAGCTGAACATGTTTCATATTAAATATTCGACCATTGACTGACCTGAATTAGTCTCTTGTCTTATTAATTATATTAGCAGTGTGAGATGCAGCGTGTTCAGGCATTAATTATCACTGGTCATGATTAGTTGAATATAAACAGCATTTAACTCAACTCAGAATACGTCAGTTGATAAGACCGTGATTTTGACGACTCAAAATATTTAATTAATGATTTCATTCCATGAGCAGACACCAACTACATGGGAACAAAAGTCACATCACATTCATGTACGTTCTGCAAGAGTTTCTCGTTTATTTCATTAAAACACATGTTCATTAATCTCTATCTAGAGTCCTGGTTAGAGGTCAGTTCCTTTTTAAACGGCCAATGTCCTTTGGCATAAATTCAGAGGCTAACTAACTAGGACTTACTCCCGTCGCTAGTTTATTCAATAGCCTTTTGCACTAGACTTAATTATCCTGCTAGTTTCGCAATACACTTCTTAAGCTAGACTTATGTCTACTGCTAGCTATATAATATCCATCTATACTAGTCTTACACTATTGCTAGTACCATAATGTTCCTTTGGCATACCACGCCAGGCTAATCTGCCATAATTATAACAAACTGCGTTTAGGAAACGATACGCCTTACGTTTGTTCCACGAAATACACTGCTCAAGTGGCTTCCCAGCCAACACACTAATAAGTGGACGACGCCACACACTTTTAAGCGGTTATACCACACAATATAAGTGGCAATGGCCACACTTCTGAAACACACTGCCGTAGGGGTCAAAACCCACAAGTCGAATGACGTTACCGAGACATACGCGTCATGCATAGAGATATGCTTACCATGTTGTTACTCTATTCAATTGCGATGTTCCATGGTGCAGCAATTCGAGTTGGCCAAACTCAAATGCCTGCACACATGCAACAATCATCGACATCAGTCGATGAGATATATCTCTATTCGTTTGAGGTGTTCCATGATACAGTCATTCGGATCGTCGACAAATCCAAATGCCTGTAAACATGAAACAATCCTCAACAGCCATTATCCCATGATTTTTTCACAAGAGTACTTGTTCACTGTTTTGCTTGTTCAGACTATTATTAGTACTTTACAGTGTAACGGCTACTTCTTTTCAGTGTGAAGATAGTTGTTTGTAAAACCTAACAGGATAAATGTATGAAGGAGGTTTGAATCCACTCATTTGATGGAGGAGGGTGGTGGATAACTAAGGCGCAGGATTTGAGTTAGAGAAATGAAAACAGTGATTTATACAAGAATATACTTATGTGCAGGTGGAGAGACACATGGTGGACAATGATGTGGTAGTCTTCAACCGACAGCCCACACTTCACAAGATGAGTATGATGTGTCACAGGGTCAAAGTCCTGCCCTGGTCCACCTTCAGGCTTAATCTCAGGTATGTAGACTTCTTTCTAACTCAGTAGCAAACTTCTTATTCGTGACTGAGAGTTGTGAATTCTGAAGTCTGCACAATATTTAAGAATCAACAAATTTCTGTAAACTAATGTGGGACTGCGAATGTAAAAAAAAAAAAAAATCTCTGCTTGTGTTTTTTTCTTCTTTTCTCACCAGAGAAATAGCAAATATGGTTACTGAAGTTGTAAATTTTGATTCCCCAAATTACACTTGTTCAATCCAAAAATAAATTGCCATGGATGATTTTCTACATCGGCAAAAAAAATATGTGGTGTGGAGATGGGAAGAAATAGTAGCAATTCCATAACAGAAAGCATTTGCTGACATTGGAAGCTTGACCACACATTTAATTCTAGGCATGTGGTTGACATACCTGAAAGAGCAGAACTTGGTCATAATGTTAATTATAATGTACGGCTTATTGATCCTGATTGTATTTGTCTTGTGTCCTATCCAATAATAAATGTAATCTTGATTGTGCTGTGATAAACCAGTATAAGGATGGTTTGTTAAAGAAATTGATGTAAAATGACCCATTACAATGCTGTGTGATGTGATAAATGTTTTTTTCTTTTTACTTTCCAGTGTAACAACACCTTACAATGCTGACTTTGATGGTGATGAGATGAATCTTCACCTGCCTCAGTCCCTGGAGACCAGAGCTGAGATCTATAACCTTGCAGCCGTTCCTCGTATGATAATCACTCCACAGGCCAACAGACCTGTCATGGGTATTGTGCAGGATACGCTCTGTGCTGTTAGAAAGATGACCAAAAGAGATGTGTTTATAGACAGGGTGAGTCAGAAATAGACATCATTCTTCATCTGTAAATATAAATGGGCTACAGTAGACTGGTGAGCCATGTATAACTTGTTGTTGCTGCTCCTTGTGAATGCCTGTAGTAAGACTGGTTAATGAAGCTCATAAGGCTTGCCCATAGACATTGTTAAATCTCTCGGCTGCATATCACAGCAGTTATGAAGACTGATTAATGGAGTTCATTAGGCTTGCCTGTAGAGATCAGTCAATCTGCCAGCTGCATATCACAGCAGTTATGAAGACTGATCAATGGAGTTCATTAGGCTTGCCTGTAGAGATCAGTCAATCTGCCAGCTGCACGTCACTGCAGCAGTTATGAAGATTTGATTGTAAAACAACATGAAGATATCTATTATGTAATGAATTAGTGGAGTTTTTAAAACTTGCCACACAACAAGTAAGAAAGAACTGTATGATTATGTGATGCACCTGACCACTAGTGGTTAACAAGAAATAGAATAAGGGAACAAGTTTTCTCCAGGAAAAAATTTGTTAAAGAAGGAAGACTGGAGTAAAATTATTTCACTCCTACATTACTTTGTTCTAGTTTACTGCCAGTTTATTGTGCACGTTCTATTTTGTTTTGTCACCACCAGTCTGTTGTCCAGCTTATTTCATCTTTTTGTTTTGTCACCACCAGTCTGTTGTCCAGCTTATTTCATCTTTTTGTTTTGTCACCACCAGTCTGTTGTCCAGCTTATTTCATCTTTTTGTTTTGTCACCACTAGTCTGTTGTCCAGCTTATTTCATCTTTTTGTTTTGTCACCACCAGTCTGTTGTCCAGCTTATTTCATCTTTTTGTTTTCATTCTTGTAGTTTAGAACTCCGTTGTGTTCTTATTGTATTTCTGACTTGGACTTAGCCACCAACAGTCTGTCTTCCAACTTTCATCTTCTAGTTTAATTTTTCATTGTGTTCTTATTGTATGTCTGACTTGTGCTTAGCCACCAACAGTCTGTCTTCCAGCTTTCATCTTCTAGTTTAATTTTTCATTGTGTTCTTTTTGTATTTCTGACTTGTGCTTAGCCACCAACAGTCTGTCTTCCAGCTTTCATCTTCTAGTTTAATTTTTCATTGTGTTCTTATTGTATATCTGACTTGTGCTTAGCCACCAACAGTCTGTCTTCCAGCTTTCATCTTCTAGTTTAATTTTTCATTGTGTTCTTATTGTATGTCTGACTTGTGCTTAGCCACCAACAGTCTGTCTTCCAGCTTTCATCTTCTAGTTTAATTTTTCATTGTGTTCTTTTTGTATTTCTGACTTGTGCTTAGCCACCAACAGTCTGTCTTCCAGCTTTCATCTTCTAGTTTAATTTTTCATTGTGTTCTTATTGTATATCTGACTTGTGCTTAGCCACCAACAGTCTGTCTTCCAGCTTTCATCTTCTAGTTTAATTTTTCATTGTGTTCTTATTGTATTTCTGACTTGTGCTTAGCCACCAACAGTCTGTCTTCCAGCTTTCATCTTCTAGTTTAATTTTTCATTGTGTTCTTATTGTATTTCTGACTTGTGCTTAGCCACCAACAGTCTGTCTTCCAGCTTTCATCTTCTAGTTTAATTTTTCATTGTGTTCTTATTGTATTTCTGACTTGTGCTTAGCCACCAACAGTCTGTCTTCCAGCTTTCATCTTCTAGTTTAATTTTTCATTGTGTTCTTATTGTATTTCTGACTTGTGCTTAGCCACCAACAGTCTGTCTTCCAGCTTTCATCTTCTAGTTTAATTTTTCATTGTGTTCTTATTGTATATCTGACTTGTGCTTAGCCACCAACAGTCTGTCTTCCAGCTTTCATCTTCTAGTTTAATTTTTCATTGTGTTCTTATTGTATATCTGACTTGTGCTTAGCCACCAACAGTCTGTCTTCCAGCTTTCATCTTCTAGTTTAATTTTTCATTGTGTTCTTATTGTATATCTGACTTGTGCTTAGCCACCAACAGTCTGTCTTGCAGCTTTCATCTTCTAGTTTAATTTTTCATTGTGTTCTTATTGTATATCTGACTTGTGCTTAGCCACCAACAGTCTGTCTTCCAGCTTTCATCTTCTAGTTTAATTTTTCATTGTGTTCTTATTGTATTTCTGACTTGTGCTTAGCCACCAACAGTCTGTCTTCCAGCTTTCATCTTCTAGTTTAATTTTTCATTGTGTTCTTATTGTATTTCTGACTTGTGCTTAGCCACCAACAGTCTGTCTTCCAGCTTTCATCTTCTAGTTTAATTTTTCATTGTGTTCTTATTGTATATCTGACTTGTGCTTAGCCACCAATAGTCTGTCTTCCAGCTTTCATACTTACTTACTTAGTCGTTCCCCTTCTACCGTGAGGTGTAGAGGTTTGGAAGAGAGAGCGCCAGACCATTCTATCAGCTGTCTTCTTCCTGGCCTGGTTCCATTCTAGTCCTCGGTCCTTCAAAGATTGTCTAATGTTGTCCTCCCAGCGGACTCTGGGTCGTCCTCTGGGTCTGGATCCTTGGCTCTTTGTTTCCCATGCTTGTCGTGGTAGCCGATCTTTCCCATTCTGCAGACATGGCCAAACCATCTTATTGGGACTGTTCTACTTGGGTCTGCAGGGGGTAGGATTTAAGGCCTTGACGTATCGTCTGGTTGCGTACCATGTCTCTTCTTGTTACTTCAACCACCTTCCTCAGATACCTCATTTCTGAGTTTGGATTGGCTTTTGTGGGTTGTAGTCATTGCCCACGACTCGCATCCATATGTCAAGACTGGGACATAGGTGGAGCGGTATACAGCCATCTTCGTTTTCTTACCAACCTCTGTCTTCCGATTTATGGCTTTCATCTGCTAGTTTAATTTTTGATGCCTCCCTTTCGGTCTTATTGTATATCTAAAGTTGTCTTAGCCACCAACGTCTGCTTCCAGCTTTTCATCAGTGCCATTCTGTTCTTATTAATTTCTGACTTGTGCTTCCATAACAGTCTGTCTTCCGAGATATAATTTTTCATTGTGTTCTTATTGTATTTCTGACTTGTGCTTAGCCACTTAATCTGATGATTTTTCTTTCTTCTCGTGATATCACCATGGATTTTGTTTTAGAGCTGCTTATGACCATCCCTCTCTTCTCCAGCTCTTCCTTCCAGACTTGCAGGTTGGATTGGAGATGTGCCTCTGATTTAGCAATCAGGGCAACATCATCAGCAAATGCCAGCTCCGAAATATAGACCTGTCTCATCTTCCAGTACCCCACTGAATACTTTCTTGTTCTCTCCTTACATGCCTTGATGACATCGTCCATAAGGAGTATGAAGAGGTAAGGTGATAGGATATCACCTTTCTTACACCAGTGGTGGTCCTGAACTCTTCTGACTTATGGTTTGCTGTCCTCACATAATTTCTGCAAGACTTGTAGAAGCTCTGTATAGCATGAATCAGAGGTGCTGGAATATTCTTCCTTGCCAAACAGTCCCAAAGTTTGCTCCAGGGGACCCTGTCAAATGCCTTTTCCAGATCTATGAAACAAAGATGGATCTCACTCTTATACTCAAGGGCCTTTTCACTCAGCTGTCTGAGTGTGAAGATTAGGTCTTGAGTACTTCGGTTTGCTCGGAATCCGCACTGGACCTCTTCCAATTGTGGCTCAGCTAGGCGTCGGAGTCTCTGCTCTAGGATTCTAGAGTAGATTTTACCAGGGACACTGAGAAGGGATATGCCTCTATGTTTTCCACACTGTCGATTGTCACCCTTTTGAAAATTGGTGTTATGATGGCAATCTCCCAATCCTTTGGTATGGTCTTGTTGCACCATGCTGCCTGTAGGACCTTTAAGAGTAATAGGTCGCCTGATGCTCCCATGTACTTAACCATTTCTGTTTGAACTTATGTTTTCTTATCATGCCCTGAACTTGTGCTTGCCACCAACAGTTCTGTCTTGCAGCTTTCATCTCTAGTTTAGCCTTCTCTGTGTTTTTTCATGCCCTGCTGCTTTGCCCATCTTGATTTCTCTAGTGCTGCCCTCAGTTCTTCCATCTTTATGTCATCTTCACCATCATTGGTTTCCTCTTCTGTGTCAGTGGTTATCATTTCTGATGCTTCATCATGCTCACCATCCAGGAGTTCTGAGAAATATTCTTTCCATCTTTCCATTACTTCCTTCGGGGCAGTAAGCAATTTGCCTTGCTTGTCCTTTATAAATTTGAGAGGGCATTGTTTTTTCTTTCCTCATGTCTTTAGGGTCTTATAGAACAATTTCTGGTTTTCTTGTGCATCTTTTTCTAGCTTTTCTCCAAATTCTTCCCAGGACTTCTGTTTTGCTGCTAGCACTTTGTTCTTTGCTTCTGTTCTGAGTGTCACATATTCTCTATATTTTTCCATTTGTCCTGTTGTGTTTTTAGCTCCTAAGTATTGTTTCCATGCCATTTTCTTCTCTCTTATTTTCTCTTTGACTTCCTCTGTCCACCAAGGTGTCCTCTTTCTCTGGTTCCCAAGTCGGACTTCACCGCATGCTTCTGCAGCAGCTGTCTTTATGATATCCTTGAATTTATTCCAGAGGGTTTCCAAGTCATCAGGTCGTTCTTCTGTATTGCTCACTGCTGTAGCAATAAGCCCCTGATATCTGGTCTTAATTTCTGGCTCTCTCAGCTTGTAGGTCCTAATGCTCATTTCTCCTGTTCGTTTACTTTGTTTCTTGCGTGATGTTGGGCAGTTCCTAGGCTGAGCAACTCTTTCAGTTGTTCGTTTGATTGTTAGCAGGTAGTGATCACTTCCAATCTCTGGCCCCCTCCAGACTCTTGCATCTCGGACATATCTGAATGAGCTTCTCCGAACAATGGCATAGTCGAACACTGACTTCTCATTCTTGGTTGGTTCACATCTAGTGTATGCATGTATGCGCTTATGGGGAACTTTGTGTTTGTAATGATCAGATTCTGCTCACTGCAGAATCTAAGGAGTCGCTTTCCATTGTCATTGAGAGTATCTTCTCCATATCTTCCGATAACTCCACCCCATCTAGCATGGTCATTTCCAACTCTGGCATTAAAATCTCCGAGCATAATAACTTCATCTAGGCAGTCATCCACTGTCCTTTGAAGCAGCTCGAAGAATTCCTCCTTGACCTCTGCTCTCTCATCCTCATTTGGCCCATACACTATGACCAGGTTGACTATGGTTTCTCCTTCTTTTAGTTTTACAACCATAATGCGCTCCGAGATAAAGTTCCATCCCTTGATACTATCTTTTTTGATTTTTGGCCACAATGCAACCCACGCCCCCTTTAGCTCTTTCAGATATGGGTACACCACTGTAGAGCAACGTGTTGCCATCGAGATCCATGACTCCTTGTCCTTTTTTCTTCGTTTCCGTTATAGCCAGGATTTCTAGTTTTGCTTTCCTCATCTCTTCCACCAGCTCCTCTTCCTTCCCATTTATACTTCTTGTGTTCCAAGTTCCATAAGTCGTAGTCCGTAGTCCGTTCCAGTTCGTCGCCTTTAGAATCAGTCCGGTTTTCTCTCTTGTAGTTCGCGTAATCATGATTTAAAGCAAACAGGTGATTGGCCTGTTGTGCCTTTGCATGGTGGAGGGGCTGCCTCCTTACGGCCTCCATGCAGGCCGCCCTCCTCCTTTTTCATCCGGGCTTGGGACCGGCATTGGCGGAGTTCCAGCTTTCATCTTCTAGTTTAATTTTTCATTGTGTTCTTATTGTATTTCTGACTTGTGCTTAGCCACCAACAGTCTGTCTTGCAGCTTTCATTTTCTAGTTTAATTTTTCATTGTGTTCTTATTGTATATCTGACTTGTGCTTAGCCACCAACAGTCTGTCTTGCAGCTTTCATCTTCTAGTTTAATTTTTCATTGTGTTCTTATTGTATATCTGACTTGTGCTTAGCCACCAACAGTCTGTCTTCCAGCTTTCATCTTCTAGTTTAATTTTTCATTGTGTTCTTATTGTATTTCTGACTTGTGCTTGGCCACCAACAGTCTGTCTTCCAGCTTTCATCTTCTAGTTTAATTTTTCATTGTGTTCTTATTGTATTTCTGACTTGTGCTTAGCCACCAACAGTCTGCCTTCCAGCTTTCATCTTCTAGTTTAATTTTTCATTGTGTTCTTATTGTATATCTGACTTGTGCTTAGCCACCAACAGTCTGTCTTGCAGCTTTCATCTTCTAGTTTAATTTTTCATTGTGTTCTTATTGTATTTCTGACTTGTGCTTGGCCACCAACAGTCTGTCTTGCAGCTTTCATCTTCTAGTTTAATTTTTCATTGTGTTCTTATTGTATTTCTGACTTGTGCTTGGCCACCAACAGTCTGTCTTCCAGCTTTCATCTTCTAGTTTAATTTTTCATTGTGTTCTTATTGTATTTCTGACTTGTGCTTAGCCACCAACAGTCTGTCTTGCAGCTTTCATCTTCTAGTTTAATTTTTCATTGTGTTCTTATTGTATTTCTGACTTGGACTTAGCCACCAACAGTCTGTCTTGCAGCTTTCATCTTCTAGTTTAATTTTTCATTGTGTTCTTATTGTATTTCTGACTTGTGCTTGGCCACCAACAGTCTGTCTTGCAGCTTTCATCTTCTAGTTTAATTTTTCATTGTGTTCTTATTGTATTTCTGACTTGTGCTTGGCCACCAACAGTCTGTCTTGCAGCTTTCATCTTCTAGTTTAATTTTTCATTGTGTTCTTATTGTATTTCTGACTTGTGCTTGGCCACCAACAGTCTGTCTTCCAGCTTTCATCTTCTAGTTTAATTTTTCATTGTGTTCTTTTTGTATTTCTGACTTGGCCTTAACCCCACTGACAACAGTGACCTTCCTTCACAATTCGTATTCTTAAATTATTAAATATTTTGTAATGCATTTAGATTAGTCCTCATTTTTTGTCTCTACTGTGTTAGTCCGTGTTGTAGACATTGAGGTCACAGTGTAGGCTGTTACATTGTCTCCAGTCCCAGTAAGACTTGAACGTTGTATTTTCTATCACGTTAGGATATTTCCAGGAGGAAAACCTGCCTCGGGTAGTTTTTATATGTAGTTCTTCTATTCAAGATTTTATATATATATATATCATGAGTTGCATGCCTGTGTTATAAAACTATACAGTGTTTGCGGTGTGCTTAAGAAAATTCATTCTTCCGTCTGTTTTCAGTCTCAGATGATGAACCTTCTTATGTTCCTGCCAACATGGGATGGTCGTATGCCTCAGCCAGCTATTCTCAAACCCCAGCCCCTTTGGACTGGAAAACAGCTTTTCTCACTGATCATTCCAGGCAGAGTCAACTGTGTCCGAACTCATTCCACACATCCAGACGCTGAAGACAGTGGTCCGTACAAGTGGATCTCTCCAGGAGACACAAGAGTATGTAATGTTTCAAGATGTTTATTTTACTGGTAATTTAATGAGACATGTCTATTATGATTGAAATTCATAACGATTGTGCCTATTATATAGTTAGCTCAACAGGGCTCCTTGTTTGTTTATTTTATACGGGGTCACTGATAAAGACGGGGAGTGACGTTAAGCCAATATGCTTGGCTGGCTCACATGAAACTAGAGGAGCAGAAGTGCGGGGCTTTATACGATTGTGTGTCATGGCGAGTGGACGTATGTGTTTGAGCTCCTTATTGTTGAAGTGTTTATAATGGAGTTATGTTATCACTAATACATCAAGATCTTCGGTGAGATGTATCTAGTTATCTGTATGGACAAGAAGTATAATTGCTCAGTGTCAAGTGTTAAGAGATATAAATCATATTGAGAACTAAAGGACAGCGTTCCTGACATGAACTGTGACTGCCTGTGGTATATCGTCTACTGCATCTTATCTGCCATTATATGTTGGCCTGAACTTTATTGTATGTGAAGCTACGTGCAGTCTTAAATAAATTGTATATCGTCCATTGTGGCTCAATTCATTCAAATTTATATTGGCTTGTTGCGGTGTCTACTGGCTTACTACCCTAGAAGTGATCTTGGCCACAGGAACCATCCTGTTACTAAATATTAACATTAACAATATAAAAGACACGTAACAATGTCACTATCCCAATATGTGCATGTCACAGAGGATTGCTAACGTTGAGTTTGTGCTTGGAACTGACATCTTCATTGTTGTATCAGGTTGCTGCAAGATGACATGAAGTTCTGTGGTGCAGGTTTTTCCAAGGGTCCAGTTGTAATAGTAACACCATGTTCCCTTAAGGAAAGATTAAAATGATTGTCACAAAATTAGGAGTATTGGAACATTATCTTCAGGCTCAGACCTGAAGAAAATTATTGTCACAAAATTAGTAGTAGTGGAACATTATCTTCAGGCTCAGAGCTGGTAAAAAAATGCCCACACAAAAGAAGTTGGATGAAGTTGAGGTGGATCTTTTCTGAACCAGAGTCCCAGCTATGAATGAAAGAATGCAGATGACATTAATTATCATTGCTTAACCCTTTAAGTGTCAAAATATAATACAGATTTTAGAGGCCCTTTTAAAGCAGAGATATTGGAATGCTTGTATGGCTGAAAATAAAATAAGAAATTATATACATTACTTTATTAGAAATCGGTTTTTACATTTTGGTTTTAAAATAATGGTCAACATCAGATGAAAGTGATTGAAATATTGTATACATTACCATGCAGAATTAGTTTTTGTCATTTTGTAATCACCACCTTCCTCCTTGCCTGGTCTCAGGCCTGTAGTCAGATGGAAACAAAAAGGGGTGCTCATTCATTGATTACTGCCCTCAACAGGTCCTCATTGAAGATGCAGAACTGATCAGTGGTATCATCTGTAAGAAGACACTGGGTACGTCTGCAGGCTCTCTGGTCCATATTATCTTTCTGGAGCTGGGTCATGATATTGCTGGTGAGTTCTATGGCAACATTCAGACAGTGGTCAACAACTGGCTTCTCTTGGAGGGTCACAGTATTGGTATTGGTGACACCATTGCCGACCAGCAGACTTACCAAGACATTCAGGAGACTATCAGGAATGCCAAAGTGAGTGAAAGTTATGTGACATTGATACACAACACAGAAGTAGATCTTTCTTGTATGCAGAGTTAACATGGAACAATATATACCACTTTCTCGTATGTTGTATTTTCAGTAATTTAAGATTTGTTTGACAGTTTGACTGCTAACAATGTCCTATGATGAAACTTGTATTTGACATTAAGATGATAATTCTTATTAAACACTCTAATTTTTTTTCTGAGGACAGTAAGTTACAGTACACTAGGTTTTTGAATACATATATTTTATGTTTGAAACAAAAATGTGTACAGACTGTTGATTGTAATACCTGAGTTATGTCTCCATCTTATGATTTGTTATGACTAAAGTGAATGTTCACATTGTCTAAAGTGAGCTGATTCTCTTTATGTCTCAGAATGATGTGATAGAAGTTATTGAGAAAGCACACAATGATGAGCTGGAACCTACTCCAGGTAACACGCTGAGGCAGACTTTTGAGAACCAGGTATTTATTGTGCTATTTATTATTAAATTTGCACCATTATTATCACTAAGTACTTTTTTGGCAGAATGCTGTTTTGTCATTGAAAATGAGATTGATCCTATCTGCATGAACAGTTTAGTTGATCACATGAGGTAAAACTTTGTATAGGAATGGATGTGGCATCAGCATTTCTTGCTGGCCAGAATAAAGTCAGAAGATGCACAATACCATGTCTGCAGACTATAGTTTAATGTGTGACATCATAAATAATAAAGAAAAGAAATGTACATCCAGTAAGTACCAAGTTATCCAACAACTGGAAGATTAAGCAGATATGAGAACCACAGGCAGATAAATATGTGTAATAAAACTTGTAGTTCTAGGTAAAAGGGACAACCACCACCACCCCCAGCACAAAGTGTCAGTTAAACAGAAACCACCAGTACGAAAATGGAAATTAGAAAGATTTAAAAAGAAGCGATACCAGAAGTTCTAGAGCAGAAGCTCTTGAACTGCACATGTAAGCTGGCAAGAGAGACAGTGGAAGCCACAGGAAATACAGGCTTGTACAGCAGTTCAGATAAGCGAATAGAGGAAAATTTATAAGCATGCCTTATTAAGGACAAGAATGGACCAGACTTTACTTAGCAACCAAAACGGGCAAATAAAGTGGTGGATAGAACAGTTTACAGAATATCTAAATAGACCAGCTTCATACATGCAGCCAGCAACCAGCAGTTGATAGCATTACAAGGCAGCCCTTGTTCCCTAAATTGCTAAATTAGAGAAATAATGGGAGGACTGACAAACACTTGTAGAAGAAAATAGCTGACAGAGAAGTAAATGGATAAAGAGGACATGCAAGGACTGTAAATGGGATGATACAGGACAAGAAAGATGTGCATGAGTTTATTGAAGGCCTGTGCTCTACATGAATAATAAAAAATATCAGTGTTGTTCTGTTGTTGGACAATTGCCATGTTCTTGTCTAGTAAATAAGATGCCATAATTGTGCTGTTAAATGTTCTAGCATTAGTTTTTGTTGTCATCTCCTGTAGGTAAACAGAATCTTGAATGCTGCTCGTGACAAGACAGGAAGCAAAGCCCAACAGTCCCTTTCAGAATTCAACAATTTCAAAGCTATGGTCGTCTCAGGCTCAAAAGGGTCCAAGATTAACATTTCTCAGGTAAGGGAGGCACATGACTAAATGTAACAGCCAGGGCTGTCTGAGTATGTGAATACAGAATAGGACTTGTACTCTCTTAGGCATGTCAGAAGAGGTGACCGATAGGAGGTATGTGCATGTAACAACCAGGGCTGTCTGAGTATGTGAATACAGAATAGGACTTTTACTCTCTTAGGCATGTCAGAAGAGGTGACAGATAGGAGGTATGTGCATATAACAACCAGGGCTGTAAGAGTATGTGAATACAGAATAGGACTTCTACTCTCTTAGGCATGTCAGAAGAGGTGACTGATAGGAGGTATGTGCATGTAACAACCAGGGCTGTCTGAGTATGTGAATACAGAATAGGACTTTTACTCTCTTAGGCATGTCAGAAGAGGTGACCGATAGGAGGTATGTGCATGTAACAACCAGGGCTGTCTGAGTATGTGAATACAGAATAGGACTTTTACTCTCTTAGGCATGTCAGAAGAGGTGACCGATAGGAGGTATGTGCATATAACAACCAGGGCTGTAAGAGTATGTGAATACAGAATAGGACTTCTACTCTCTTAGGCATGTCAGAAGAGGTGACCAATAGGAAGTATGTGCATGTAACAACCAGCGCTGTAAGAGCACGTAAATGCTGGGTGCAGGGATCAGCCGCTTTGGTGGCTCCATGCTCCACAAGACAAGGAACAGAAGAAATGCTGCTATCACTTGTTTTATACAACCTTCACGTCTGGCAGTGCTTATGTGTTTCAACTATCACTTGTTTTATACAACCTTCCATGTGTGGTAGTGCTTATGTGTTTCAACTATCACTTGTTTTATACAACCTTCACGTCTGGCAGTGCTTATGTGTTTCAACTATCACTTGTTTTATACAACCTTCCATGTCTGGCAGTGCTTGTGTGGCAGTGCTTATGTGTTTCAACTATCACTTGTTTTATACAACCTTCCATGTGTGGCAATTCGTTACCTGCTCTGTTCCTTGATGTCTCAACTATCACTTGTTTTATACAACCTTCCATGTGTGGTAGTTCGTTACCTGCTCTGTTCCTTGATGTTTCAGCTATCACTTATTTTATACAACCTTCCATGTGTGGTAGTTCGTTACCTGCTCTGTTCCTTGATGTTTCAACTATCACTTGTTTTATACAACCTTCCATGTGTGGTATACAACGTTCCTGCTCTGTTCCTTGATGTTTCAACTATCACTTGTTTTATACAACCTTCCATGTGTGGCAGTTCATTACCTGCTCTGTTCCTTGATGTTTCAACTATCACTTGTTTTATACAACCTTCCATGTGTGGTAGTGCTTATGTGTTTCAACTATCACTTGTTTTATACAACCTTCCATGTGTGGCAGTTCGTTACCTGCTCTGTTCCTTGATGTTTCAACTATCACTTGTTTTATACAACCTTCCATGTGTGGTAGTTCGTTACCTGCTCTGTTCCTTGATGTTTCAACTATCACTTGTTTTATACAACCTTCCATGTGTGGTAGTTCGTTACCTGCTCTGTTCCTTGATGTTTCAACTATCACTTGTTTTATACAACCTTCCATGTGTGGTAGTTCGTTACCTGCTCTGTTCCTTGATGTTTCAACTATCACTTATTTTATACAACCTTCCATGTGTGGTAGTTCGTTACCTGCTCTGTTCCTTGATGTTTCAACTATCACTTGTTTTATACAACCTTCCATGTGTGGCAATTCGTTACCTGCTCTGTTCCTTGATGTCTCAACTATCACTTGTTTTATACAACCTTCCATGTGTGGTAGTTCGTTACCTGCTCTGTTCCTTGATGTTTCAACTATCACTTGTTTTATACAACCTTCCATGTGTGGCAGTTCGTTACCTGCTCTGTTCCTTGATGTTTCAACTATCACTTGTTTTATACAACCTTCCATGTGTGGCAGTTCGTTACCTGCTCTGTTCCTTGATGTTTCAACTATCACTTGTTTTATACAACCTTCCATGTGTGGCAGTTCGTTACCTGCTCTGTTCCTTGATGTTTCAACTATCACTTATTTTATACAACCTTCCATGTGTGGTAGTGCTTATGTATTCTAGTTACCTACTCTGTTCCTTGATGTTTCAACTATGACTAGACTAAACAATTATGGGATTGTTGTGATACATTTTGTGTGCCATAAATGTTACAAACATCACATGTTTTTAGTTTAAAACGAAGAGCCTCTTCTCACAGTCACATTATTTAATAGTAATAAATGCATATGACATCAGTGTTAAATATGTTAGTAAACAGTTTATCTCTAACATAATACAGTCACAAATAGGGGATTTGATGTCAGAAGTTAACAGCTCTTACATTTATCTTCCAGGTCATTGCTTGTGTGGGGCAGCAGAATGTAGAAGGTAAGCGTATCCCCTTTGGTTTCAAGTACCGCACGCTGCCTCATTTCATCAAGGATGATTATGGCCCAGAGTCCAGGGGTTTTGTTGAAAACTCATACCTCGCCGGTCTGACACCTTCAGAGTTTTTCTTCCATGCCATGGGTGGACGTGAAGGTCTTATTGATACTGCCGTGAAAACTGCAGAAACTGGTAAGTGAATTATTAAACTGGTTACATTTGTAAATCCAGCTCAGGTTGATGATGCTAGCTTTTTGTTTTGTGGAGACCAACTTTATTTCTTGCATGACGATAGTAAATACATTTAGCAAAGTCCAGTGATGATACATCAATTTTTGACTTTCACAGAATGATAATGAAGTCAATCACTCTAATTTTTTTCTCTGAGGACTTGACTGATTTATCTTATGTTCTCTCGACTTGTTTAATGTTGAGACACAAAGTTTGGAGTTTTCACTCTTCAGAATTTGGATGTTTTTTTGTGTGTGTGTGAAAGAAAATTTTTATTTATACTTTGACATAATCCATGTTTGATTTTTCTAAGGTTACATTCAGCGTCGTCTGATCAAAGCTATGGAGAGTGTGATGGTGAAATATGATGGCACAGTGAGGAACCAGGTGGAGCAGCTTGTCCAGTTACGTTATGGGGAGGATGGGCTGGATGCTATCTGGGTAGAGTTTCAGTCATTGCCCACACTTAAACCTGCTGATAAAGCCTTTGAAAAACGCTTTCGCTTTGATGCTACAAATGAAAGGTAATTTTAATTGTCAGGATTTTTGTTTTCAAGTTTTGGTTCTAGCATATTTTTTTTTTTTTCCAGAAACAGTATAGCAGCTTAAATGCCAGTGAGTCGTGAAACCATGAAAAAAATTACAGGTTCTGGGAATGTCATGGGTTTGGCGGTTTTGAGTTTCATAAAATTACATGTCTAAATAAATCTTGTGTTTAAAGCTGCATAATTTGTGAGTTTCCAGCATTATCAGGCTCCCTTGAAATGTGATATCCTTTGTAAAGTCATTCAAAATTCTGAATATTTAGAACGATTAATCTGATGTGGTTTAGTTTGCTGCATTTCTTGTCTTGCTTGTTTTTGTCTAACTCTGTTTCTGTCTGTAGCTTCCTCCAGTCTCTGGGGCCATAATTCATTTAGTTTATATACATTATATGTACAAGGAAGTGAGGATGTGGTTAGTACACTACTGAAATGTCCATGTCTCATTTCTTGCCATGTCTATCTTCAGAGCTATGAGAAAATATTTAAGTGAGGAAGTCATCAAAGACCTGATGGGAGATGCCAGCCTGATGGCTGAGCTGGAGAAAGAGTGGGAGCAGATGCAAGAAGACAGGTCAAACATTAGGCAAGTGTTCTCCACTGGTGATGCTCGTATTGTCTTGCCTTGTAACATGGAGAGGATCATGTGGAACGCTCAGAAGATTTTCCGGATTGATAAACGGAAACCATCTGACCTTCACCCACTTAAAGTCATTGAAGGTGAGCATTCTCGTAAATAGTTAACAAACAAGTCAAAATATTTGGCACTATCCTACTGGGGTATTCAGTGTAATCTTTTGGTTTCCTTAACTCATTGTTCACATTTTCCAAAGTTGAAAATTGTCCCAAATTCCTCCACTTGTCCCGATTTATTTTAACCAACAACAAGAAATGCCTATAGCAAATTGTGTATGTTTCTTCATTTCTTGACAACCATCGTCACTAATTGTTCATAAGATCAAACCATAACATGTTTTTGGCATCTTTTATGAGTTGTAGCCCTTCAACAGTAAAAGCTCAAGCTACATAACAAGGAGACATGAGAGGAAGGGCAGTAGTCAGGTGAAATAGATCCTGAGAAAACATGGCTGGACAATGTCAACAGTAACACAGGCACAGCTAGCACAAAGTGAAATGAAGTGACTGCACTGTGGCCTGGTTCATGACCAGGCTTAGAAGACTCATTCACTGAGATGTAGGCTCAGTGAACACTGAATGGAAGGCTTGTTAGACGAGCATGTGTGTGTGTTTTGTACAGCTTCTGAAAATTGGCGGTTACTGTCTTTAAAAATGTTTCAATAAAAATGTCACAGATATCATTTTTTTGTATGGCTCAGAATCATCGTAACATCAAAAATCAAGACTTTCATAAATGTATGTTTGTGTGGAATAGAAATATTAAAAT
Source organism: Oreohelix idahoensis (assembly GCA_024509875.1). NCBI lineage: Eukaryota > Metazoa > Mollusca > Gastropoda > Stylommatophora > Oreohelicidae > Oreohelix > Oreohelix idahoensis. Next base: position 147,337 of record JAMPIV010001489.1, read on the forward strand.
GGTTGAACTAGTTGAGCAGTTTAGAACTGATGGAAATATCCAGACAGGTACCAGTGGAACAAGTTGACCAGTTTAGAACTGATGGAAATATCCCAACAGGTACCAGTGGAACAAGTTGACCAGTTTAGAACTGATGGAATTATCCCAACAGGTGCCAGTGGAACAAGTTGACCAGTTTAGAACTGATGGAAATATCCTGACAACCAGTGGAACAAGTTGACCAGTTTAGAACTCTCATCTCATAATCGGAACCTCTTCTACCCCGTGAAACGAGGTGTAGAGGGGACCAGTTTAGAACTGATGGAAATAACCTGACAGGTACCAGTGGAACAAGTTGACCAGTTTAGAACTGATGGAAATATCCCGACAGGTACCAGTGGAACAAGTTGACCAGTTTAGAACTGATGGAAATATCCCGACAGGTACCAGTGGAACAAGTTGACCAGTTTAGAACTGATGGAATTATCCCAACAGGTGCCAGTGGAACAAGTTGACCAGTTTAGAACTGATGGAAACATCTCGACAGGTACCAGTGGAACAAGTTGTCCAGTTTAAAACTGATGGAAATAACCTGACAGGTACCAGTGGAACAAGTTGACCAGTTTAGAACTGATGGAAATATCCCGACAGGTACCAGTGGAACAAGTTGACCAGTTTAGAACTGATGGAATTATCCCAACAGGTGCCAGTGGAACACAGAGAGTCCTGAAACTTATCTTTGGCTGATGCAAGGTCGATTTTGACCCAGCAAAGTTGACCAGTTTAGAACTGATGGAAATATCCCGACAGGTACCAGTGGAACAAGTTGACCAGTTTAGAACTGATGGAAATATCCCGACAGGTACCAGTGGAACAAGTTGACCAGTTTAGAACTGATGGAAATATCCCGACAGGTACCAGTGGAACAAGACAGTTCTTATTCTGGAAGTCTTGTGGTAATAAAAATGTAGAAAGAACCAAAACTCATGGAGACGAAAACTGGAGACAGACATAAAAAGAATAAAGATGACATGGAAAGAACTTTAATAAATGACAGGACAGAAGCAGTTTGTTAAGTAAAGGCTGTCCTCCACAGGAACCTCAATTTCAGAGATCATCTGAACATTTCATCAATTTAAAAAACACAACAAAATGAGATCAGAACACAAAGGATAATTCTTTCTGTCCTGAAATTTGTGCTGTTAAATAAAACACTGCAAATAAGGTTACATCATTGGAAATGAAATGCTACAGAAGGATGTTGAGAATACCCTGGACAGAAAAAAAGACCAACAGAGAAGTACTGCACTCACTAAATGTAGAGGAAAATTGGCTCCTAAATACCATCGCAATAAGGAAGCTGAAATTTGTTGGTCATATAAAAAGACATAATAGTCTGGAAAAAATAATAATGGAAGGCATGGTCCCTGGAAAAAGGGGAAGGGGTTGACCTAGATGACGGTGGACCCAAGACATCACAGAGAGTCTGAACTTGTCTTTGGCTGATGCAGGTCGACTTGCCCAGAATCGTGATGTGTTCAGAGTAGCTATAATGGAGACAACGTTCTGGAAAGAATATGTCACATGATGATGATGAAATAGAACACACTTTTGCTGAATGTTATTTTTTCTTTCCCTCTCTTAGGTGTTAGGGAACTGTGCCGGAAGCTTTTGATTGTGGTTGGTGAAGACCGTATCTCATACCAGGCCAATGAAAATGCTACACTTCTGATGAAAACTCTCATCAGGTCTACTCTGTGTACCAAACGAGTGGCAGAAGAACACTGCCTAACCACAGAGGCATTTGAATGGGTGCTTGGTGAAATTGAGACCAAGTTTCAACAAGCAATGGTAAGTTTAATTTCACCAGCTTGTTTTTTTTTTTTGTTTTTTTTACTTCACTTTAGTTTCAGCATCTGGAATGAAGCAGATTTTTTACCTGAGGTTAAATTGGATGTTATTACATTTTAATTGGCATCAGTAATTTATTGGAATTAAGTATCTTAAGCACATTAGGGTTTTTACAGTTGTTCAAATACAGTGCTATCTGACATAGGCTATCACTGGTGATGTTTATCAGTTTTACTTTATTTTATTTCTTTGATGTCATTGCTTTCCTCTAGGTACATCCCGGAGAGATGGTAGGAGCTCTGGCAGCCCAGTCTTTGGGAGAGCCTGCCACTCAGATGACCCTTAACACTTTCCACTACGCTGGTGTGTCCGCCAAGAATGTCACTCTTGGTGTACCCCGTCTGAAAGAGATTATCAATATCTCCAAGAAACCCAAGACTCCATCTCTGACTGTCTATCTCCTGGGTCAAGCAGCCAGAGATGCAGAGAGATGTAAAGATGTCTTGTGTCGTCTGGAGCATACAACCCTGCGAAGAGTCACGGCAAACACAGCCATCTACTATGATCCAGATCCTATGAACACGGTCATCGCAGAAGATCAGGAGTGGGTAAGTTAAGTCTTGTGGAGCACAGGCTTCAAATTGATACCTCCAGTCTTTTATGCCCTCTACATTTTCCATATTTCTTGTCTCCAACTGTTTCTGATGTCTGGGAACATATGCCCTGTGTAGTTGCCGGGGGTCTGACCTGTGTAGTTGCCGGGGGTCTGATGTGAGACAAAGGAAGAGTAGGACTAATTCTGTCTCAGTTGTCATACAATGTACATATGAGGTTGTGCTATTCTTGCAACCTCGTCACTTAAAACACACGCTGCTGCTGCTGCTGCTGCTGCAGAAACCACTTGTGTGAGTGCATGAGAATGCTTGCGACAGGCTTTCTGCAGGGGGGCTAACTGCTGTGGTACTTCCATGAGGAGTGAAAAGGAAGATGAATGTGAATATATGTAAGAAAGGAATGCATGCCTGTTACCATGCGTGTTGTTACATGTTGTCTTCTCTCAGCTCTAATATCACTAGAGCACTTGATCCAAATCCCCTTCACAAAAATGTCGGAATCACACAGAAATGACCACAGTCAACAACATTAACGTGCTGTACCTGAAAACACATCTTTACAGTTCGGAATCTCTCAGCTGACTACCTAACACTACCCATCCCATCTCGACTCGCTGTCCGTTAACTCGCTCCCTCCTAAAACATGAGGACAGTCAACAGATCTCTCTCTGCCAATCATCATGCATAAATCGTTCACACAAGTGAACATAGGATAAAACGCTCACTACAGTAAACAAACCATACACACCTTCCAATTCTCAACCTTTTAAAATAGTTTGTTTACTTATTAAGCATTTTGACATCATCTGAAAGTTTACATATAACTTTATCAATTTATAGAAACATAACTTGCTCAATAATTGTAGTGTTACAGGTAACCAAACCTGTTGAGAACCTGTAAATAAAGAGTGACTTGTCATGTTGATGCTTCTTGTTCTTCCCCCCCCCCCCCCCCCCCAACAAATAGCCACAGAAATCAGTGCTATACAAGAACATATGAATGTTTGGTGCAGACGTCGTGTAAGTGGACTAGCTGCTGTAGTGGTGGTGGTGGTGGTTCCTTGCTCCGTAAGGAGGGAAATGGAAAATGATGACCCCATGATTATATTGGTAGTAGTCAAGACAATGACCCCATCATTATATTGGTAGTAGTCAAGACAATGACCCCATGATTATATTGGTAGTAGTCAAGACAATGACCCCATGATTATATTGGTAGTAGTCAAGACAATGACCCCATGATTATATTGGTAGTAGTCAAGACAATGACCCCATCATTATATTGGTAGTAGTCAAGACAATGACCCCATCATTATATTGGTAGTAGTCAAGACAATGACCCTATCATATTGGTAGTAGTCAAGACAATGACCCCATCATTATATTGGTAGTAGTCAAGACAATGACCCTATCATTATATTGGTAGTAGTCAAGACAATGACCCTATCATTATATTGGTAGTAGTCAAGACAATGACCCTATCATTATATTGGTAGTAGTCAAGACAATGACCCCATCATTATATTGGTAGTAGTCAAGACAATGACCCCATCATTATATTGGTAGTAAAGACAATGACCCCATCATTATATTGGTAGTAGTCAAGACAATGACCCCATCATTATATTGGTAGTAGTCAAGACAATGACCCCATCATTATATTGGTAGTAGTCAAGACAATGACAATGACCCCATCATTATATTGGTAGTAGTCAAGACAATGACCCCATCATTATATTGGTAGTAGTCAAGACAATGACCCCATCATTATATTGGTAGTAGTCAAGACAATGACCCCATCATTATATTGGTAGTAGTCAAGACAATGACCCCATCATTATATTGGTAGTAGTCAAGACAATGACCCCATCATTATATTGGTAGTAGTCAAGACAATGACCCCATCATTATATTGGTAGTAGTCAAGACAATGACCCCATCATTATATTGGTAGTAAAGACAATGACCCCATCATTATATTGGTAGTAGTCAAGACAATGACCCCATCATTATATTGGTAGTAGTCAAGACAATGACCCCATCATTATATTGTTAGTAGTCAAGACAATGACCCCATCATTATATTGTTAGTAGTCAAGACAATGACCCCATCATTATATTGGTAGTAGTCAAGACAATGACCCCATCATTATATTGGTAGTAGTCAAGACAATGACCCCATCATTATATTGGTAGTAGTCAAGACAATGACCCCATCATTATATTGGTAGTAGTCAAGACAAAAATGTTTATTACTTGATGATTAATATCCTTTTTTTTTTAATGCTTAGGTAAGCATCTACTATGAGATGCCAGATTTTGATGCTTCTCGCATTTCTCCCTGGCTTCTGCGTATTGAACTGGATCGTAAACGTATGACAGACAAGAAACTGACCATGGAACAGATCTCAGAAAAAATCCAGGCAGGATTTGGAGATGACCTCAACTGTATCTTTAATGATGACAACGCAGAGAAGCTGGTGTTGAGAATACGAATCATGAACTCTGATGATAATAAGATGCAGGACGTAAGTCTTTGGTTTGATTGTCTGTCATTTAGTGAATCTAATTCTATTTTGCTTTTGTGTTCAGGTTTCACTTCCATGTTATTTGTGGTATTCTCACTTTTTCCCTGTAATGTCCCATGTTAACAGTTGTCGTGAGTGGTTTGAATGGGACAGACACAGTATGGCAGCCACATTAGTCTGTTTCCACTTGATCTCATTCTGCTCATGATCCTGGATTGTTCCCCTCATGTGGTAATGGTCACTTGGTCCCACCATTTGTTATCTTTCTGCTCATCTGTTAAGAGAGGTTTTTCCATATTAAAATGGCAGGAATCCAGTTAGGATTTTTTTTTTGTCAGCGAGGAAGATTTTATTTTGATAAACATGACATTACATTTGCTAAATAACTCTAGACAAAATTCTCAATTCTGTAATAAGATACTTTCCTTTGGCCATTTTGGAATTACAAAGTGCAAAAAAAAAAAAATGGTAACACATTGATCATGACGGATGTATGCACTTCTGCATGTGCTAGGGGTGGATACATACATTCCTTGACAGTTATTCAATGCCTTTTCCAGAATAACGACTATAGATTTCATTAAAAACTAGTAGTAGTCTCCAGCAAATAAAAACACATTAAATTAGTCTTAAAATATTTGTGTCCCTTCACACGCTTGGGCTTTGCTGGTGGTATTGATTCTGGGCAAAGCACTGCAAGAGACAAAAGGAAGAAACAGTAGATCACCACTTTCTAGATGGCTTGGCACTAGCAGATCCGCTGAAGCAACTGCTACCATCAAACCCCTCCATCACTAACACCCTATATAGAGACAAAGCAACTGAAAAAGGTGTGCATATTATGAAAACTTGTAACCTTGAGGACGAGAAAAGTCTGGTTCAGGTGGTTGAATAAAATATTTTGATTTCTATACACCTGTAAATGTGATGCATTATAATAGTAAAAAAGATATTGATTAAAGAAAAGGTTAAAAAAAATACAAATCCAATTATTTTCATTTTCATGCTTTAAATCACTGTCAACATGTTCTTGTACTAAAAATAATTCATAGAAGCTTAGAGATACTCTGGTATGGTAGGAATTAGTGTTTTTCTACACACACCCCCTTGAGTGATTTGCATAGCAACCAATGTTTATAGTTGGTTAACATGTGAATAATGACAAAACATGAAGGTATGTGATTGTAAAACTGCAAAATTATAATTATACTGAGGCAACAGAAAGAATATATTTATAACTTTTCCAAGGGGAATCACTCTATGGTTTCTTATGAATTTTTCAAAAGTGTGTGTCTAGAAAGCTTTGATCATAAATTTCAACATTTGTTACTTGCATTGTGCATTTTCACCCACATAAACTCTATTTATTGCTAGTTTTATACTGATTCTGTATAATAGTAGTTAGCAGAGCTTCTTTTGTTCAGGATGGGAAATAAGACAAAGACTGGAAGGCGTGTTAAACGTAAGTTTCTTGGAAATCAGTACACTACTACACTTTCTAAACCTTTGCCTGAAAATGAGACACCTATTGTCGATAGTGACGATATGAAGCCTCTGTGCTCCTCAGCAAAGAAAAAAAGAGGTCCAAGAAAATGAAGGACAAGCTAAAATTGACAACAGAGGAAATGGGTATAAATTAAATCCAGACACATACACTTATAAAAATGGACTTTCACAGGCAGTCATGGATTTTATACGGCCAGTGTTTGCTGATTTAGCAAAGGAGGATCTACTGAGAAAATGTTTCCACGGGAAGACCCAGAATAACAATGAAGCACTAAATAAATTGATATGGGATAGATGTACTAAAGAACTGTATGTGGAAAGAGAGACAACAGAAGAGGCTGTATTTAGTGCAATTTCTTATTTCAATGATGGATCAGCATCGATCGTGCGTTTGTTTAAAAGATTAGGTTTTTTGGGATTTAATACCACGACATTATCCACCATAAGAGAGAGACACTGAGCATATCTGGATCTGTTAAAAAATCCCTGGAAAAGACAAAAAACAGAAGGAAGACCCTGAGAGCACTAAAAAGGGGATTCATAGACACTGCATCTGCAGTAGAAGGAGACCTTTATTCAACAGGAGCTCATTAAACTTCATTTGTGAGTACTTTTTCTGTTTTTCCTTGTTTTCTCGGAATTGTCTTTTTAACCTTTAGCACGCTGCATTCTTTGGCGGAAATTTGCGCCTGCAGCTGCATTCTTTTTCACAACGCCCCGTTTTTATAGTGGGTGACTTGTAAATTCTTTAGTTTCTGTGTTTCTTGGTCAATTGCTATCATTTTTGGAATTTATATAAATAAATGAATGATGAGTCTGATGATATAAAATTTATTTGTGTACATGTTAGATGTGATAGGAAGCGAGAAATGGAAAGATGAAAAAAAAAAACGAAAAAAAAAATTAAAAAGTTTTTTTTTAAATTTAAATATTTTTTTAAAAATTAAAAAAAAAACCAATAAACGAAGAGTCCTTATCCCTTTGCATCTCAGTGAAAGTCATTTGACCAATACAAATCAAATGACAATCTTTTCGTTGCACCCATCATCAGTAACAAAGCAACAAACGCCCTCGTCAGCAGTGACATTCGGCCGTAACCCTAAACCTTTCCGATAAACCTAAACCTAACCCCTAAAATTAGACATACTAGCAATGACATTCTACTATCGTTCCCATCTCTGCCATCACCCATATTCTGAGAACCGATAGCGCTAATAAAGACAAAAATCTCCTCGTCATCGCATCGGAGTCGGAATCCATTAAAATTTGAGCGAAAATGGCCGCGTGTTGACGCCAATTGATTTCGATTTTAAAAATTCACAGAAAATAAACGCGAATACACCCATCATTAAATAAAGATCAGAAACGGAAGCTAACTCTCTCCCAGATAAGATTAAAACTTAACATCCGGGGGTGATATCACGTGTACACAAATTATAATGCTAGAAAACAAAGATATCCGAAGTCGCAATAATGCGCCTGCAGCTGGCAGAACATAGCGTACCTCTGTCGCAATAATGCAGCTGCAGCATGCTAAAGGTTAACATAATTAGTGATCTTTGAAACAAGATATCTCTGAATCTGTACATTCAATTGACATGAAAATTAAAACAGTTGGTTGTCATGTACTCTTACAGATACTGAACCAAAATGGATACAATTGAATTCAAAGTTTTAGTTTTATGACCATCATGCATATATAATGAAGCACAAATATCAAACATTCAAGAAATAGAAATTTTGAAAATTCATTAAAAATTAACCTTTCTGTCAATCGTTGTCATTTTGGTTCATGACCTCACGCTATATACAATGATTCAGTTTGCCAAGTTTCAGTCAGATCCTTGTACAAATAACATAGTTATGATGTTTTAAAAAAGGGTATAATTTATTCACTACGGTAGCCATATTGGATAGCTAATTTGCATAATTAATGAGGTCATTATGTGGAAAAAAATTTTGTCCATACTAACACTACACCCATGGTTGTTTGATTCTAAAAGGAAAATTTGAGTTGTTTTTTTACCTTATCTGGGTATCCTACTACCTTAAGGTCATTGGTGGAAATGCACCTAAATAGCCCATGCTGTGAGGCTTGGACTTAAGTGCAGGAGAGAAATTAAATCTCGTGGTCAGTGTTACACGGAGATATTTTCATTGATCCTGTAGTCATGATATAATAGACATTGAAAATACCTGGTAACTTCACCACGAGATAAAACCACCTAGCCAATCAGTGACTTAGAGAGGGGAAGTAAAGATTATTATTTTACTTTGTGAGAGAAGTTGTGGCTGACAACAAACTTTTTTCTGTCATGCAGGAGGAAGAGGTTGTTGACAAGATGGAGGATGATGTCTTCTTACGATGCATTGAGGCCAATCTTTTGTCTGATATGACTTTACAGGGCATAGAAACCATTGCTAAAGTGAGTAACATTAACTTGTTGTACATTTTCTGTGAGTCATTGATATCATAGACAGACATTTAGTTTAAAAGACATAGAAAGCAAGTATTATCTTCAGATAGTCATAGAAAAGCATCTGTGCAGTATTGGTCCTTTATTACGTATGATCATGAGAACTTTAACATCAGGCTGTCATAATCATAGTCTGTATTTAGATGTAAGATGGTAACAGCACAAATCTATTGTTGACTGAAGAAGGTCATAGACTTAGTTCACAGTCACTTCTTTCTCTGTCTGCTTTAGATCAATTTGGTTTCTTGGTGCAAGAGAGAAAATATTAAACTCCAGTTACTTAGTGTAAAAGAGAACATATTAAAACTCCAGTTACTTGGTGTAAGAGAGAAAATATTAAAACTCTTTTTGGTGTAAAAGAGAAAATATTAAAACTCCAGTTACTTGGTGTAAAAGAGAAAATATTGAAACTCCAGTTACTTGGTGTAAGAAAGAAAATATTAAAACTCCAGTTACTTGGTGTAAGAGAGAAAATATTGAAACTCCAGTTACTTGGTGTAAGAAAGAAAATATTAAAACTGCAGTTACTTGGTGTAAGAGAGAAAATATTAAAACTCCAGTTACTTGGTGTAAGAGAGAAAATATTAAAACTCCAGTTACGTAGACAGACAATCACTAGTTAGGCACTTTAAAGATGGTCAGTATGTTATATCACCTTTGAGGCAGAAAACGTTTTTTATTATGACTAAGCATTTAACTATAAGCTTATAATCATTACACAACAAAGCCATTATGACAGCCCTATACGTAATATATCTTCTGCCACTAGGTGTACATGCATTTGCCAACAACAGATGACAAGAGGAGAATTCACATTACAGAGGATGGAGAGTTCAAGGCCGTCAGTGAGTGGATACTTGAAACTGATGGCTCTAGCCTGACCAAAGTTTTGAGTGAAAGAGATGTGGACCCAGTCAGGACATACACCAATGACATCATTGAGGTGTTTGATGTAAGTGTTCAGCTTGACTCTTAGACACATTTTAGAGAAGATGAGTGAATGTTTAAATAGAAGGAAAGATTTGAAAGAGGTTAGCTGAAATATAAGCTCTTTCTTTCGTTGATCTATTGCTGTTTTATGAAGTGTTACACATTGATTATTTGTATCAATCCAGTGCTGTGCTGCTTCCTGATGTACTGTCTTGTCATTGTTGTGTTTCTGTTTCTTATCACCCTCTCGATCCAACTTGTACTGGATCGTTGTCTGGGTCTCTTCCATATTGAGGACATGTGACAGTGCCGGCCCTGTGCAGTTCCTTTATGTCTCTGAAGAGACAAAGAACAACACTGCTGCACTGTCAGGCATGTTGTACAAGGTGACTGAGGACTGCTGCACTGTCAGGCATGTTGTACAAGGTGACTGAGGACTGCTGCACTGTCAGGCATGTTGTACAAGGTGACTGAGGACTGCTGCACTGTCAGGCATGTTGTACAAGGTGACTGAGGACTGCTGCACTGTCAGGCATGTTGTACAAGGTGACTGAGGACTGCTGCACTGTCAGGCATGTGTTGTACAAGGTGACTGATATGAGGTTGTGTATGGGGTTGGCAACCTCATCATGTCAAACATATCATCCTCCCCTGCTAGAGCATGTCATCCTCCCCTGCTAGAGCATGTCATACTCCCCTGCTAGAGCATTTCATACTCCCCTGCTAGAGCATGTCATCCTCCCCTGCTAGAGCATGTCATACTCCCCTGCTAGAGCATGTCATACTCCCCTGCTAGAGCATGTCATCCTCCCCTGCTAGAGCATGTCACACTCCCCTGCTAGAGCATGTCACACTCCCCTGCTAGAGCATGTCACACTCCCCTGCTAGAGCATGTCACACTCCCCTGCTAGAGCATGTCACCCTCCCCTGCTAGAGTATATCACCCTCCCCTGCTAGAGCATGTCACCCTCCCCTGCTAGAGCATGTCACCCTCCCCTGCTAGAGCATGTCACCCTCCCCTGCTAGAGCATGTCACCCTCCCCTGCTAGAGCATGTCGCCCTCCCCTGCTAGAGCATGTCGCCCTCCCCTGCTAGAGCATGTCGCCCTCCCCTGCTAGAGCATGTCGCCCTCCCCTGCTAGAGCATGTCGCCCTCCCCTGCTAGAGCATGTCGCCCTCCCCTGCTAGAGCTTGTCGCCCTCCCCTGCTAGAGCATGTCGCCCTCCCCTGCTAGAGCATGTCGCCCTCCCCTGCTAGAGCATGTCGCCCTCCCCTGCTAGAGCATGTCACCCTCCCCTGCTAGAGCATGTCACCCTCCCCTGCTAGAGCATGTCATCCTCCCCAAATGTTCAAAGTCTTTACTTCTTTTGTGATTGTGTTGTCCCTACTTGGTTTCTGTCATGTTTTATTAGCTGCTGATCTTATAACAAGCTGTCAGTATGTTTTATTAGCTGCTGATCTTATAACAAGCTGTCAGTATGTTTTATTAGCTGCTGATCTTATAACAAGCTGTCAGTATGTTTTATTAGCTGCTGATCTTATAACAAGCTGTCAGTATGTTTTATTAGCTGCTGATCTTATAACAAGCTGTCAGTATGTTTTATTAGCTGCTGATCTTATAACAAGCTGTCAGTATGTTTTATTAGCTGCTGATCTTATAACAAGCTGTCAGTATGTTTTATTAGCTGCTGATCTTATAACAAGCTGTCAGTATGTTTTATTAGCTGCTGATCTTATAACAAGCTGTCAGTATGTTTTATTAGCTGCTGATCTTATAACAAGCTGTCAGTATGTTTTATTAGCTGCTGATCTTATAACAAGCTGTCAGTATGTTTTATTAGCTGCTGATCTTATAACAAGCTGTCAGTATGTTTTATTAGCTGCTGATCTTATAACAAGCTGTCAGTATGTTTTATTAGCTGCTGATCTTATAACAAGCTGTGAGTTTACTTTTTTCTTTGGTGCATGTTCAGGCTTGACTTCAGTCTTCATGAATGTTGTGGTTACTGGTTGTTTCTGTGAACTCATTTGGATCTTATAGGTCAGTTTTATTGGCTTGTTGAATTCTCATTTCTATTATATCAACTCCAAGCCGGCCAACATAGCAGACATTCATCTGCTGAAAGGTCATCTCTTTGTACATCTTACGTTTTTCAGTGTTGGGGTAGGCATGTCACCATCCAACTACAAGTAATCATAATTTTTACACATCACTGCCATACGACCCCCCAGCTAAGCTTATCGTGATCACTAAAGTTCATAGAGAGCTGAATTCCACTCGTTGTCAGTAACAGATGGCATTCTTGTATTCTGTAAGAAAGTGGCATTCAGTTTTTGTTTAACTAGCCTTTACATTTTCATAGCATTGTTCCTATAGTCATGTGGGTTATCTACAGAAGTGGTTTTATTTCATTTTTATTGTTTAAGTATGGAGAGTGGTCTTTAAACAAATTAACAAGCACACATGTTAAAGCTTTGCTCTTTTCTCTTTCTTTATTGACAGACTTTGGGTATCGAGGCTGTCCGCAAAGCCATTGAGAGAGAAATGAACCATGTCATTTCTTTTGACGGTTCATATGTCAACTACCGCCACTTGGCTTTGCTTTGTGATGTCATGACATCCAAAGGTCACTTGATGGCCATCACACGTCATGGCATCAACAGACAAGAGACTGGTGCCTTGGCCAGATGTTCTTTTGAGGAAACGGTAAGAGGATAAATTTGTTTTAGTATGACTGGCAAAATTAAAGCTAGTCATTTGTTATTTGTATTTCATATTTTGGGATCAAAACTTGTTTCCAAGGGCTTTACGTTTTGTAATGTACACGGGTTGGTGGGAAAGTCTTTGTGTCTTGATTCTTTCACATTTTTATTACATACTTGCATGATTACATTTTGAAATATGAATAGTTGTGCATCACTGGTATCGGGGTGGCTTAAGTTGCCTTACAGTGAGTGATACCCTTCATGTGCCCTAAGGAGCCACCCGCACTAGCGAAGTGGTTACCACACTGCGCTGGCGACCAGGTGACGCAGGATCAAACCTGGTCGAGGACATTTGAAGATTTTTCGTCGACCGGGATTTGGACTGGATTAACTCGAGCCCTGGCGAGAACGTTTGAAGAAATCTCGTCGACCAGGGACTGGTCCTGAGTCGACCCAGCTCTAATGGGTACCTCCGAAATCGGCGAGTATCTGCCTGAATGGCGAGGGACACTTGTCTCTGTGCAAGAAAAAAGGGAAACTCACGTAAAATCAGTCTCAGGTTAGACATACTTACCTGAGATTTCGCCTCGAGTAATAGCGGGTGTACGAAAAAAAAAAAATCTTGAACTGGCTTACTGTTTGATTACATCTGCCAGTTATGATAGTGCCTATCACAGACATCAGTTATGATAATATACAGTCAACTTGACTAGTTGATAACTAGCAGTACAATAGGACACTTTTATATAAACCGAAGTTACCTAAGAAAGAAATACAAGAAAGGGGAGAATGTGACAAATGAAATATTTTGATCACATAAACATGGCAGTTCTTTGTGCTGGCTTTTTGTAATCAGGTCAGCTGCTGTAGTGGCCACAAATTTCTTAAGTGAACAAGACAGAAGAAGAGAGAAAGACAACTGACATGGTTAACAGTCATGATTGAAAGCAAGAGATCAAAAACATATGGATTAAAATGGAAATATTAACAAGTGGACAGAAAAATAGTGCATGAAAATGTTTTCAAGGGATGAGTCTTGAAATTGTTGCAGATTTGTGAAGCTTACATGTTGTGGGGATGACACGATATCCTAAGTTGGTGTTGTAGAGTTCACTTGTCATGGTTGATGATCAAACTACATGGGGCAGTAATGTCGGTGTGACATGATGGATGCTGTCTTTATTTGCTCTACTCCATGTGGAGCATAAGCAAAAATCTGGCATGTCCACACCTTCAGTGTCCAGCAAAAATCTGGCATGTCCACACCTTCAGTGTCCTCGATGGTCTCTTTCCCATGACAATTACTGTTTATGTTAGTATTTGGATGTTCCAATCTATTTTTATTTTTTGTTTGTCTTGTCCTAATTTCTCTCAGACATTCCCTCCTCATGACAGTTACTGTTTATGTTAATGTTTGGATGTTCTGCCAGGTTGACATTCTGATGGAGGCAGCATGCCATGCTGAAGTGGACCCCATGAAAGGTGTGTCAGAGAATATTATGCTAGGTCAGCTGGCCAAGATTGGAACAGGCTGCTTTGAACTTCTGCTTGATGCTGAGAAATGCAAATATGGCATGGAAATACCTGTCAATATTGGAACTGGTCTCATGGGAGGTAAAGTTATTTTATTTGGTTTTTTGTGTTTGTGTGCGTTTGCTCTTGATATAAAAGCTTCATTATTTTCTGTGTCCTATAAGAAATATAGCTTATCACAGATGGAGCCACTTAAAGTTGCTGAAGTATTTGATCTAGATATCACAGCACTTTCTTATGAAAATATGACTAGTTATAATTGGCCTGAGGAAAAAAAATGCACTAATTATATAAACACTTTCCTTGTCATTTAATATGTAAATATCTCGCCAGTTGAAACGTAGGTGCAAAAAAAAAAAATAAGTAGTCTACGATAAAAACACCATCTTTAGACATGAAAATGTACAAAAACAGCAGGAAATTGTGTAGACACAATCAGTGGCAGCAACAGCTGGTACAGTAGTTTGTTTAGTCATCAGCACAAGTGATACTTAGATCTGCTTGGTGAAGTTAATGGATATTAGTCATCAGCACTAGTGATACTTAGATCTTCTTGGGGCTTTAAACAGTATTATATGCATGGCTTCCTGTTTTAACTGTCATTACAAGCCCTGTCCATTCTTCTGTTATTCTTTTAATTATAAATTTTATCTGTTTGAATTTATTTGGTTTGTAGCATCTCTACTTTCTTGGCTTCTTGTCTGCCATTTCATTTTCTCTCTGTGTCAGTATGTGAAGTTATCCACTCTATTAGAACTGAAACAGTCTGTGGTATATAAATATGTTTTGTGTGAAAGTCTTTCATTGGATGGAGTCTGTGAGTGAATGACTAGTTCACAATTTCTTTTAAGAAATGCCTGTTGATTGGTCATCTTCCAGTTCTAGAACTTTTTCTCTTTAGGACATCAAAGGATATGTTAAATGTCAGAACAGATAGGAACACATCAGATGTGTGTGCAGGATTTATTGTGTGTCATGTTTGTTTAACAATTGTTCTGGATTGCTGTTTTCCCATTTCTTCTGTTTTTCTTTAGGTTCAGCCTTCATCAGTATCTGTCTTATTTCTTGCTCATCTTGATTGGCACTTCCATTTGTTTTGTATGTTGTTTTTTTTTTAAAGAGTGAAAATGTTTATACTTTGAGCTTAACTCTTTGACTCCATAATTATTTTCCACCCTGTGCCATAAATAGTTTTTGAAGAATTCTAAACGGTGAAGTGTACTGTCTTTTAGTGTAAATTTTATGTTAATCTTTTTTTGTGAACATGTACTTATTATACACCAAACTGTAGGGAAATGGATAGAGAATTGTAATATATAACGTCTTTGGTAGTATAAGTGTGTTCGGTATACTTAAAACATTTTGCATGTAAAATTGAAAAACACTAAAACGTTAACTGTAGAATACGATCTTACCAAAGACAAATTACTGTTGTAGACAATAAAACTTTCTTTTTAGCCTTCAAACATCAAGTTAATCCATATACAAAGTAAAAAAACATTGCTTATGGCCACAATTAATACATTTAGTGTTATTCACACCAGTTTTTACCGTGGTCCCTTGTAAGAAACAAATAAATTATGCAATCGTGCATTACGTAATTTTCTAACAAATAAAGAAGAATACCGTCATATAAAAACTTTTTACCACTTGTTTAATGTTTTAATAGTATCCCTAGCTTCATCTTCTACCTAGGACTAGTGATTAGTTACGATAGGTCTATATTTGTTGCTTTTTGATCGGCCAGAATATGACTACGCCCACTCATCAACTAAATTTAATAAGTCTAGCTTTTCTGCACCGATTCCGTATTTTGACAATAAACTGTGACTACTAAACAATCATCGTCAATGTCAGCAATGTTTCAAAGTAGTTTGACACAATTATTTGCTTAGGAGACTTAGAAAATGTAAATATAAAGCGTGACATATTTCTCTAGCAATAACAACGAAAAACGCAAACACGCGAATCGTCACACAAATTGTGATAATAACATCAAAACACGCACATGTGCTGCTTAACTACAGTCAAATTAGTTTAAATAGTAGCGGAAGTCATTCTACGAGTTTTAAAATATGAACTGCATTAAACGGACGATTTTTGCGGTTTATTCATAATAAACTACAAACAACGCTCTGAGCGTTGCGCTGGCGCGGCCCATTGAATTTTGCAACGCTCAGAGCGTTGGTCTGGAGTCAAAGAGTTAATACACTTAATCATGTCTGAGAATTCTGAATATTTACTCAACTTTTCTATGTACTCCAGATGCAGGTACAGGAATGTTCTTTGGTTCAGGAGGGTCTCCAGCCAGCTCCATGTCCCCACAGATGACACCTTGGGGTCAGGTAGGCACACCTGGGTATCCCAGTGCTTGGTCACCAGGTGTGGGCAGTGGCATGACACCAGGTGGAGCAGGCTTCTCTCCTTCAACAGCAAGCGAGGCTGGATTCTCACCTGGCTACTCTCCTGCTTGGTCGCCACAGCCTGGCTCACCAGGGTCTCCAGGCCAACCATACATTCCTTCACCACATGGGGCCCAGTCTCCAAGCTATTCGCCTGCGTCACCAGCCTACATGCCCAGCTCACCAGCGTTATCCACTCCTCAGAGCCCAAGCTATTCCCCAACATCGCCTTCGTACTCACCATCAAGCCCAGGCTATTCTCCAACAAGCCCCAAGTACTCCCCAACATCTCCTTCATATTCACCCACAAGCCCATCCTATTCTCCAACATCACCATCATATTCTCCAACTTCACCATCATACTCCCCAACTTCCCCATCCTACTCCCCTACATCTCCTAGCTACAGTCCAACAAGCCCATCCTATTCCCCGACATCACCATCATACTCTCCCACAAGCCCTTCTTACAGTCCAACCAGCCCTTCCTACTCTCCAACAAGCCCCTCTTACTCCCCAACCTCTCCATCATACTCTCCCACTTCTCCATCATACTCTCCCACTTCCCCATCTTACTCTCCAACAAGTCCGTCATACTCACCAACCTCCCCATCTTACTCTCCCACATCTCCATCTTACTCTCCAACCAGCCCAGGATACAGCCCTACAAGCCCATCATATTCTCCATCATCGCCCAACTATTCTCCAACATCCCCATCATATTCCCCAACCTCTCCATCCTACTCGCCCACATCACCTTCTTACTCCCCATCATCCCCTTCTTACTCTCCATCATCACCTTCTTATTCCCCCTCATCACCAAATTATTCTCCCTCTTCCCCATCATACTCTCCCTCCTCCCCTAAATACAGCCCATCATCACCAACCTATTCTCCAACATCTCCTTCATATTCCCCATCGTCACCACAATACTCTCCCAGCTCTCCCAAATATTCACCAACATCTCCTCAGTATTCACCTACATCTCCTCGATATTCCCCAGCATCTCCCTCATACTCTCCATCCTCCCCTAAATATTCACCAACTTCTCCACGCTATAGCCCAGCATCCCCAGATTACTCCCCATCCTCCCCGCAGTATTCCCCAACTTCTCCTTCTTACTCCCCATCTTCCCCAAACTATTCGCCAGCCTCGCCCAGCTATTCCCCATCATCACCCAAGTATTCTCCGACGTCACCAACATCATCGCCGGTATCACCTGGGTACTCACCCAGCAGCCCAACCTACTCTCCAAACACACCTCACTACAGTCCATCTAGCCCCCATTATGGCACTGACCTTGAAGATGAAGACCAGTCATAAAGGGCTGTTACTGGTGGTCACTTAGACATGTACCCAGTTCGTCACTGTTGTTTGTGTGTCAGCACAGTCGTCACTGTTGTTTGATACAGTTTGTCGGATGTTTGTATGTCAGCACAGTTCGTCACTGTTTGATACAGTTTGTCGGATATTTGTATGTCAGCACAGTCGTCACTGTTGTTTGATACAGTTTGTCGGATGTTTGTATGTCAGCACAGTTCATCACTGTTTGATACAGTTTGTCAGATGTTTGTACGTCAGCACAGTCATCACTGTTGTTTGATACAGTTTGTCGGATGTTTGTATGTCAGCACAGTTCATCACTGTTTGATACAGTTTGTCAGATGTTTGTACGTCAGCACAGTCGTCACTGTTGTTTGATACAGTTTGTCGGATGTTTGTATGTCAGCACAGTTTGTCACTGTTTGATACAGTTTGTTGGATGTTTGTATGTCAGCACAGTCGTCACTGTTGTTTGATACAGTTTGTCGGATGTTTGTATGTCAGCACAGTTTGTCACTGTTTGATACAGTTTGTCAGATGTTTGTATGTCAGCACAGTCGTCACTGTTGTTTGATACAGTTTGTCAGATGTTTGTATGTCAGCACAGTCGTCACTGTTGTTTGATACAGTTTGTCAAATGTTTGTATGTCAGCACAGTCGTCACTGTTGTTTGATACAGTTTGTCAGATGTTTGTATGTCAGCACAGTCGTCACTGTTGTTTGATACAGTTTGTCAGATGTTTGTATGTCAGCACAGTCGTCACTGTTGTTTGATACAGTTTGTCAGATGTTTGTATGTCAGCACAGTCGTCACTGTTGTTTGATACAGTTTGTCAGATGTTTGTATGTCAGCACAGTCGTCACTGTTGTTTGATACAGTTTGTCAGATGTTTGTATGTCAGCACAGTCGTCACTGTTGTTTGATACAGTTTGTCAGATGTTTGTATGTCAGCACAGTCGTCACTGTTGTTTGATACAGTTTGTCAGATGTTTGTATGTCAGCACAGTCGTCACTGTTGTTTGATACAGTTTGTCAGATGTTTGTATGTCAGCACAGTCGTCACTGTTGTTTGATACAGTTTGGAATCATCATTTTCCTTTTTACGCTTTATGGAGCATGGAACCACTACTACCACCACCACCACCACTACTATCATCACCACCACTACTACAGCTGATCTCATTACAGGAAGCCTACACCAAGCAAGTCATATTATCTTGCAGTTGTGGTTGATGTAATAGTTTATGATTATGGTTTGATGATGCTTGTGAATGTCATGATTAACCTACAGTGTTGTACTCTTGAGGCTGCACTAATGTCTTATTGAATATCATTGCGTGTCATTATAACTGTTAACATGTTACAGACACTGACATCAAGTGGTCTGATATCATATTTCATTTTGACAGACAAGCTCATCTATTTAGAACATAACAAATGTCAGCTCGTACCACAGTCAGTCGTGAGCTATAAGCCCCGCTGTGCTAGATAGTTGTAACTCCTGGAATTCTTACTTTGTTGTACAGTGCTGACACAGTTTGTCTGTGTGCCAGACATCTGCACTTGAGAATTTGTCTGTGTGCCAGACATCTGCACTTGAGAATTTGTCTGTGTGCCAGACATCTGCACTTGAGAATTTGTCTGTGTGCCAGACATCTGCACTTGAGAATTTGTCTGTGTGCCAGACATCTGCACTTGAGAATTTGTCTGTGTGCCAGACATCTGCACTTGAGAATTTGTCTGTGTGCCAGACATCTGCACTTGAGAATTTGTCTGTGTGCCAGACATCTGCACTTGAGAATTTGTCTGTGTGCCAGACATCTGCACTTGAGAATTTGTCTGTGTGCCAGACATCTGCACTTGAGAATTTGTCTGTGTGCCAGACATCTGCACTTGAGAATTTGTCTGTGTGCCAGACATCTGCACTTGAGAATTTGTCTGTGTGCCAGACATCTGCACTTGAGAATTTGTCTGTGTGCCAGACATCTGCACTTGAGAATTTGTCTGTGTGCCAGACATCTGCACTTGAGAATTTGTCTGTGGGCCAGACATCTGCACTTGAGAATTTGTCTGTGTGCCAGACATCTGCACTTGAGAATTTGTCTGTGGGCCAGACATCTGCACTTGAGAATTTGTCTGTGTGCCAGACATCTGCACTTGAGAATTTGTCTGTGGGCCAGACATCTGCACTTGAGAATTTGTCTGTGGGCCAGACATCTGCACTTGAGAATTTGTCTGTGTGCCAGACATCTGCACTTGAGAATTTGTCTGTGGGCCAGACATCTGCACTTGAGAATTTCTCTGTGGGCCAGACATCTGCACTTGAGAATTTCTCTGTGTGCCAGACATCTGCACTTGAGAATTTGTCTGTGGGCCAGACATCTGCACTTGAGAATTTCTCTGTGTGCCAGACATCTGCACTTGAGAATTTGTCTGTGGGCCAGACATCTGCACTTGAGAATTTGTCTGTGGGCCAGACATCTGCACTTGAGAATTTGTCTGTGTGCCAGACATCTGCACTTGAGAATTTGTCTGTGTGCCAGACATCTGCACTTGAGAATTTGTCTGTGTGCCAGACATCTGCACTTGAGAATTTTTCTGTTGGCCAGACAGCTACATTTATTTATGTCTGTATACCAGACTACTGTTGGTAATGTGTTGTGTGAGACTGCTACATGTGTGAACATTTGTGCGAGAGACAACTAGACATTTATATTTGTGTGAGAGACTAGACATTTGTATGTGAGTGTACATACACTTGTTAATGTAGTCTTGTCAAGATGATGATGATGGGGTTAACGGTTACATTCTTTCATTTTTATATGCCATTAATTGTGTATGTATATATGTATAAATATGCACACCATGTTTTCTATACCATAAGGTACAATAGGTTAAATTTAGAGACTAGTTTTTGGACAGAATTGCCAGGTCTACAGAGGTTTGCTAAAACTTTGAGACTAGCGTTTTTAAGGTGACTTGCCAGTGTTTAAATATTTTTGTTGGTTAAGTGCTATTAAATTATTGAAAGACAAAGATTTGATCCTCAGATATTTTAAAATGATTCTTACTTACTTAGTCATATTCCTCTTCTACTGCGAGGTGTAGAGGTGGAAGTTCATGCACCTTTTTTCCATAAGCTGCTATGAGACCTGAGACTAATTTCTAAATCCAAGACTGACCAGTCTCTCCACTTCTGTAACTTGTGTTAACTTTCTTCCATGTACTTGATTTCCCTGGTCACCTTTCTGATCCTGCCTGTAAGTGTGACATGGTTTTTTTTTTTTTTTTAAATCTTCTCATGAGGGTTAAGAATTATCTGGGCAGGACTTGGAGTAATTGTGTGTCCTGTGGTCCAGAAATATTATTTTCTTGGAATTTCTAAATTACTTTAAATTAAAAAACAAATTTTTTTTAACATTGTATTGTGAGTTTACTCAATATTGACATATGAATTATGCTTACTTGTCATTGTTTGACAGACATATTTATTAATTACTATGTAACATCTACCAAAAACATTGATACTGTCTGGTTTCACAGCTTGTTATTGATAAATGCTTTGACATTTGTGTAAAAACATGAAATCATTATTTAACACATCTGTGTAAAAACATGAAATCATTATTTAACACATTTGTGTAAAAACATGAAATCATTATTTAACACATTTGTGTAAAAACATGAAATCATTATTTAACACATCTGTGTAAAAACATGAAATCATTATTGAACACATTTGTGTAAAAACATGAAATCATTATTGAACACATTTGTGTAAAAACATGAAATCATTATTTAACACATCTGTGTAAAAAACATGAAATCATTATTTAACAGCCGCGTTTGTTGTTGTTTGTTTAATGATATGAGAGAGGTCAGTTTTGATGTTTAAGTTACCTGCCAAATTTGATGTGAGAATTGGACCATGGATGGTCTACATTTTCCTGCAGTCAAAGCTCTTTACTATTTAAACTATTATAGTTGTCATTGAGCATCATTTTTATTTACAATTTTCATCATCATAATTGTCTACTTGTTCTCTCCTTACGAAGCATGGAGCCACCACTTACAGGAAGTCTAAATCAAAACATTTATATGCTGCTGCTCTAGCAGGTGCTAGTTTTTGTAGCAACTTGTATTTTCATGACCAGGTTGCCAGCCTCAGGTTGGTGAACTCTTACAACATACGTCAGATAGCAACAGCACTGTTCTTTCTTTGTCTTCTCAGAGACTATATAAGACATGTTCCTTTTGTTAGTCTGTACTTTCTTTCTTTGTCTTCTCAGAGACTATATAAGACATGTTCCTTTTGTTAGTCTGTACTTTCTTTCTTTGTCTTCTCAGAGACTATATAAGACATGTTCCTTTTGTTAGTCTGTACTTTCTTTCTTTATCTTCTCAGAGACTATATAAGACATGTTCCTTTTGTTAGTCTGTACTTTCTTTCTTTATCTTCTCAGAGACTATATAAGACATGTTCCTTTTGTTAGTCTGTACTTTCTTTGTTTATCTTTTCAGAGACTGTATAAGACATGTTCCTTTTGTTAGTCTGTACTTTCTTTCTTTATCTTCTCAGAGACTATATAAGACATGTTCCTTTTGTTAGTCTGTACTTTCCTTCTTTGTGGGGATGGGGCCTTTCTGTATTTGTTCCTGCTTATTGTAAGTTCACAGGTCAACACATTTGGTTGTTGTCATTAATAAATACCATGTTAGCTGTGTCTGTTTTGGTTATTCAGAATTAATGTTTGTATCAATTAAATAATTTAAATATGCTTATATAAGTTTTTATGTGATTTATCAGAACATTGTACTGGCATAACCATCATTACTTGTTCACTTGTAGTCAAGATTGTGGACTTGTTGGGGTAAAGGCTGCAGTTATCATTTTAAAATATGTCAAGAGTTGCATGAATATTTGAGTTTTTGTCTTATATTCAGATACTTGAACGTGAAATAGTTTTAACAACAAGTCCAGACACCAGACCTAGCATCTTGTAACAATTTGCAGCAGCACATGTACAAGTGATGAGACTGTATTATTTGCTGACAGTGACAGAACATTTAGTTGTGATGTTGATGGCTTTCATTGGGTCTTGATGAAGATCATTTTGACTATATATTAACTGTTGATTCACATTATATTGTTTCAGCACGTCAAGAAAATCATAGTTTTGGTACAAGAAATTGAGTCAGTTGTGATTTAATCATTATCTCAAAACTGAACACCAGTACATAGAATTGAAGATTGACATGACATCAGTAAATAGAATTGAAGATTGACATGACATCAGTAAATAGAATTGAAGATTGACATGACACCAGTAAATAGAATTGAAGATTGACATAACATCAGTAAATAGAATTGAAGATTGACATGACATCATCAAATAGAATTGAAGATTCACATAACATCTTCAAATAGAACTGAAGATTCACATAACATCATCAAATATAATTGAAGATTAACATCATCACATACAATACAGGCCCATATATTTTTATCTGAACACCCAAAAACTAAATATTCTCAAAATCAAAAGTGTGAGCGAATTTTGGAGCACATATTGGGCGACTTTGGGTTACTTTTCTAACGTGATTTGGACGACATCTGGTTTCCGAAGCACGGCCGTCCTTGATGATTTTGAATAAAAGGATACAGACGTGTATTAATAACTGACCTTAGTCACTTACATTTGTTTGTGGATATTTTATCTTTGATTTGATTGTGGATATTTTATCTTTGATTTGATTATTACAGGAAATGTTTGGAAGAGGAGAAAATTTCTAAAACACAAACTATTTTAACATTCAAATTTACTTGATTCCATACCTTGAATAATTAATGTGGAAGACATTTGTTTTGCTTTTGTTAGAATTCTCTCTTACTATTACTTATTATCTTGATTGTTCTGTTTCTTCAAATTGTTAGGAATTAAAAATCAATAAAACTCCACAAATGTGTTTTTGTTTGTGTGAAATTGGTGAGCGTACTGAAAGCAGTATAAAATAAAAAGGAAAAAACATTTCATGCAGCCAGACTCTCCATGGAAGTGAGAGTTTGTTCATGTTATATAGAGCCAACATGGAAGTGAGCCATGGACAGTTAAAAAGCTGGAAAAGACCTGTAGGCCACAGAAGATATGGTGTTATCAGAGTACCATGATCAGCTAAAATAAGGATGTCCTGAAAGATGCCATTGTGCAAAGGGAGCTCATAACTGACATTTCAGGTAGCTTATAACTGACATTAGAAGGTAGCTTATAACTGACATTAGAAGGTAGCTCATAACTGACATTAGAAGGTAGCTTATAACTGACAGAAGGTAGCTTATAACAATATAACTGACATTAGATGGTAGCTCATAGCTGACATTAGAAGGTAGCTCATAACTGACATTAGAAGGTAGCTCATAACTGACATTAGATGGTAGCTCATAACTGACATTAGATGGTAGTTTATTACTGACATTAGAAGGTAGCTCATAACCTACTTGTTACTGACATTACAGGTAGCTTATAACTTACATTAGAAGGTAGCTTGTAACTAACTTTTTACTGACATTAGAAGGTAGCTTATTATTGACATTCGAAGTAAGCTTATTACTGACATTCAAAGTAAGCTTATTACTGACATTCAAAAACATGGAGGTAAGCCATGGACAGTTAAAAAGCTGGAAAAGACCTGTAGGCCACAGAAGATATGGTTTTACGGAAGCTACCATGATCAGCTAAAACAAGGATGCCCTGAAAGATGCCAGTGTGCAAAGGTAGCTCATAACTGACTTATTACTGACATTACAGATAGCTTATTACTGACATTCTTTCTTCTTCTTCTGTCCTTAGCCACCGACCGTCAAAGCAGTCAGTGGCCATTACGCCTAGTGGCGTCTTAGGGCAACAG
The DNA here is from genome assembly GCA_024509875.1 of Oreohelix idahoensis. NCBI lineage: Eukaryota > Metazoa > Mollusca > Gastropoda > Stylommatophora > Oreohelicidae > Oreohelix > Oreohelix idahoensis. The sequence goes on from JAMPIV010001489.1 coordinate 172,089, forward strand.
CAGATAGGTTTTCTTTGCCATTGTTTCCCATCACGCCTAGTGGCGTCTTTAGGGCAACGGCAAATCGACCCATTTGCTGTTGTTTCTGTAATCGAAGTGACTGGCAAACGGGTGATCAGCCCGTTGTGATTACTGACATTACAGGTAGCTTATTACTGACATTAGAAGGTAGCTTATTACTGACAGAAGGTAGCTCATAACTGACTTATTACTGACATTAGAAGGTAGCTTATTACTGACATTCAAAGTAAGCTTATTACTGACATTAGAAGGTAGCTTATTACTGACATTACAGGTAGCTTATTACTGACGTATTGCTGACATTAGAAGGTAGCTCATAACTGACTTATTACTGACATTAAAAGGTAACATTATAATATTACTGACATTAGAAGGTAGCTTATTACTGATTTATTACTGACATTAGGAGGTAGCTTATAACCGACTTATTACTGACATTAGAAGATAGCTTATTACTGACATTAGAAGGTAACTTATTACTGACATTAGAAGGTAGCTTATTACTGACATTCAAATTGGGATCCGCGCTGGTGTAATGGCTACAACGTTGTACTGGCGACCAGGTGTTCATGGTTCAAACCCGGCCGTCGGCGTTTGAAGAAATGTTTACGACCGGAAATTTGACTGAATATTCTGAACGGCTCCTGCACATAAATCCCGTGTGGATGGGAAGGAGCGAAGCTCCTGACCGGGTTGGAAGGAAAGTCCACTGACCCCCCAGCCTCGCAATGACATGTCATTGGGCCGAAAGAGCTGGAAAGCTCGAGTGCCGCTGGTTATAGAAAAAAAAAAAACTGACATTCAAAGTAAGCTTATTACTGACATTAGAAAGTAAGCTTATTACTGACATTAGAAGCTAGCTTATTACTGACATTCAAAGTAAGTTTATTACTGACATTCAAAGTAAGCTTATTACTGACATTAGAATGTAGCTTATTACTGACATTAGAAGGTAGCTTATTACTGACATTAGAAGGTAGCTTTTTACTGACATTCAAAGTAAACTTATTACTGACATTCAGTGTAAGAGTATTACTGACATTAATAATAATAATAATAAATTCTTTAAGCGCCAAACACGGCGCATAAGGCAGAAACCAGTGCTCTCCAGGTTGTTCGTTGTGACGCCACTCCTCTTAGCTCTTGCACATTATTTAGGCCCAACGTTCTTCCTTCTCTTATTATTGTTCTTCTGAGTGTTTCTTTTGGTCTTCCTTTTTTCCGCTTACCCTCAGGAACCCAAGTGAGCGCCTGTAGTGGTATTCTGTTGTTTTGCATTCGTAGGACATGACCGATATATGACCATCGTCTTTTCCTTATATAGTCGGAGACATATTTCTGCCTAGAGTCTTCTCTTATTTGTCGATTAGTCTTGAATTCTTTCCAACTGATGTTCATGAGTTTTCTAAGACATTTGTTCTCGAATGTATTCAGCTTGTTCTCCAATGATTTTGTTATTTCCAACTCTCACAGCCGTATGTTAACACTGAGATAACATTTGAATTAAACAGACGAAGCTTGGTATGTATATTCAATGATCGTAATTTCCAAATGTTAGATAATCTATTGAAGGCGCTAGCTGCCAAAGCAATTCTAGTATGGATTTCTCTTGTTGTGTCACCATCCTGAGTCTTCCAGTATCCAATTTTAGAAATCTCCTTAGCCCCCAAGATATTAGAGTGAGTCATGTTTACTGTCGAGCCTGGTTCTGTTTCGGTAACAATAGCTTGTTTTACGATAGTGAATTGTTAACTCACTGATCAACCCTCCGATCCAACCGACCGATTCGAGGGTTTCGAGGTCAGTTATAGGAAAATATCTACACCACTAGATACTCTGGTGTATCTTTTATTCTATAATTTAACATAACATGGTGATATCCATTGAAATATACACATTCCTGATGTTTTTCTTTCGGCGTCTAAGGTGAGAAACGAATTTCACCTCCTTACTGACATTAGACAGTAGCTTAATACTGATATTCAAAGTAAGCTTAATTACTGACTTTAGAAGGTAGCTTATTACTGACATTAGAAGTAAGCTTATTACTGACATTAGAAGGTAGCTTATTACTGACATTCAAAGTAAGCTTATTACTGACATTAGAAGGTAACTTCTTACTGACATTAGAAGGTAGCTTATTACTGACATTCAAAGTAAGCTTATTACTGACATTCAAAGTAAGCTTATTACTGACATTCAAAGTAAGCTTACTGACATTCAAAGTAAGCGTATTACTGACATTAGAAGGTAGCTTATTACTGACATTAGAAGGTAGGTTATTACTCACACGAGAAGGTAGCTATTACTGACATTAAAAGGTAGCTCGTTACTTACTACTTACTTATTCGTTCTTCTACCGTGAGGTGAAAAGGCTTGTAAGAGAGAGCGCCATACTATTCTATCGGCTGTCTTCCTCCTGGCTTGGTTCCACTCTAGTCCTCAGTCCTTCAAAGACTGTCTAATGTTGTCCTCAAAGTGGACTTTGGGTCGTCCTGGAGGTCTGGATTCTTGGCTCTTAGTTTCCCATGTTTGTCGTGGTAGCCGATCTCCCATTCTGCAGACATGGCCAAACCATATCAGTTGGGACTGTTCTACTTGGGTCTGCAGGGGTTGGGTTTTTAGGCCTTGACGTATCGTCTGGTTGTGGACCATGTCTCTTCTTGTTACTTCAACCACCTTCCTCAGATACCTCATTTCTGAGGTTTGGATCTGGCTTTTGTGGGTTGTAGTCATTGCCCATGACTCTTATCCATACGTCAAGACTGGGACATAGGTGGAGCGGTATACAGCCATCTTCGTCTTCTTACCAACTTCTCTTTTGCTGAGGAATCCTCAATTTATGGCTTGAAAAGTCTTCCAGCTGCTGCTCTTCGGGTAGCCAACTCTTCTTTGATGCCTCCCTTCCGCTCTATGACAGCTCCAAGGTATTTAAAGTGGTCGACCTGCTCCAGGACCTGTTCTCCCAGCTTAATCTGATGTCTTCTTTCCTCTCGTGATATCACCATGGTTTTGTTTTCGAGCTGCTTATGATCATCCCACTCTTCTCCAGATCTTCCTTCCAGACTTAGGTAGCTTATTACTGACATGTTCTAATAATTAAAAAAACCTGGAGGCTATTGTGACAAGGGAAAAAGGACAAAGAAGACACATGACAGTTTGACATCATGACATGGAAAGAAGTCAACAACAGTATTAATCAACAGTGCTGGCAACAGACAGTTGTGGAGAGACGTGATCACCTATGCCACCAGGCATAGTACTTTAAGAAGTTTATTTGTTTTAAAATGCACAAACAGTTCATCTGAAACAAACCACAATGCTCAGTGTAACTGAGTATTCAGAAACAATATCTTAGGCTGTTGCTGTGTCTTGTGTTAGATCTTAGCTCTAACCAAAATTTATGTCGAAGTAAAATTCCTCTGCTAGACAATTTTTTGTCAAGATGACAGATGGTGTTATTTTTTATAAAATTGTTTCCCAGCAGACGGGATAAATAACACATACATTTTAGTATGTCAGTATCAGGAATGTTCCGTGCGTGCCGCTTCAATATAAGTGTTGGCTTTGTATTTTATATAATGCTTGTGCTGCATATTGTCATTATCTCAGCACTATTACTTTCATTATTAAGAACAATTAAACTGATGTTGGCCACTTAATATTTCTTCTGACGGTCTTTGTTGGTAGCATCTGTGTGACCGTGCAATGCTCAGATGCATAAACAAACATCTGAGTTACAAAGTAAAACATCAAACTCCAGAATTCTCTCCGTTTGTAATACGGTCACATCTAAGGGATGCAACTGTGGTTGAAAGTTAAACATTAATTGTATTGTTTCCCTTATATGTACTCTTCCGAAAATAGTGACACTCAACGAAGAAAAGTCGGTGAATTGTGCAACACAAAGTGAGTGACAGTGATATATGAATAAAATGTAAGTTTTTGATTGTAGAACCCAGTTTCATTCTGGAAACGGATTTAACTCATCATTTTGTTAAAAATAACCTTAAAATGTAAGTTTTTGATTGTTTCTTCAAGACAAAGTTTTAATTTAAAGTATTGCAGACTTATTGTTGGAGCTACTTGCTGGAAATGAAATGATTTATTGGAGCATAGATACCATGATTTCCGTTGATCCCAATGACGCAGTTGATTTCCCAACCGAGTTCCTTAACAAGCAGTGCCCATCAGGATTGCCGCCGCATTTGCTGAAATTAAAGGTTGCTGCATGTATCATGCTATTGCGAAATCTGAATGCAAAAAAACGGACTATTGAATGGCATGCGTTTGGTTATAAAAGTCTTGCATCGGAATTCCACTGATGCAGAAATGATCACTGGCAGTAATAAGGGAGAACGAGTCTTAATTCCTCGCATTGACTTAAAACCGTGCGAGCGCAGTTTGCCATTTAGGATACAGCGTCGTCAATTCCCAGTGATTTTAGCATTTGCAATGACGATCAATAAGGCGCAATGACAATCTTTTGATCACGTAGGAGTTTTCCTTCCTGGACCTGTTTTCGGACACGGCCAGCTCTATGTCGCCCTCACCCGAGGAACAAATCATGAAAACTTGAAAGTTTTTGTTAAATAAAAACACATTTTAACAGGGACCATTCTTTGAAACAAATCCACGCATTTTCACAAAAAATGTTGTCATCAAAGAACTTTTATATTGAATTTTAAAATATTTTAAAAATATATTACAGTTTTTGATTTACTTCCGTCATTATTGACGGGTTACTGTATTATTTTTCGTTTGTATAAACATTTTTTCATATGTATGATCATTTTTTTGACTGAAGTGTGTATTATGTTTTCTATGGTCAAAGGGACATAATCCGAGTTATCGAAACTACAATTTTTTAGGAGTTTGCCTTCTCTTGTATAGAGACACGTTCGGTCTATAATTTCTTGAACGAAGCGTGACCACATCTCCTTATTTGGTAGTACCAGTCAACTATGGTAGATGTCTGAAACCTTTCTTAACGCTTCTTTTCATGACCATAAAAGGCGCGACTGTGTAAGACTTTTATCTCGAATGTTCTTAGAATCGTCTTATTGTGAACGGCAACTCAGAGATTGTCGTTCTGCGCATGTCAAAAGCTGGGAGTTCGTTCTGTGTGTTCCGCCCAGTTCGGGCAGTGGAGAAATGGTTTAAGAAGCGAGCAGACGCAACTGCGTCTTGTGATTTTCTGAGGGAAATACAGTGTCTTTGTGAGTTAGTTAGCTAACTAGACTATTTCCCAGTATTATTCACGCCTGCCTGGAGGCATATGTTCATGGTTGATTTTCCGAAATAAGGTAATTCCTCTTGTATCGAACTTTATGCTATCATCTAGAGGTTCGTCATTTTGTCGCCTATTTGCTCGCCTGTGTGATTCAAAATGGAGAGGTACTTTGACTAGGATTAAGTCACCGGTATCTGTATACCTGAACTAGTTAAATATATATGGGTCGCTCTAGACCAACAAGACTATTGTCTGTGTTCCAGGATTCGTTATATCAGAGATCACGTCCAAGTCAGATGGTTAGACTTAGGAACATTATAAAGGTCGAGCTGACCTGTAGCCCATGTATGCTATTCACGTGCAGACAGTGAACGGACTTATTGTATACAACTGATCTGCTAGCATCAGAATGGGAGCATTTATTATTGTTTATGAACATTGAAGATCTGTAGCTGACACTGTTGCAGAAGTTATAGAAATTATTATTATTTATACAGCTTCACGAACTAGAACTCTATGATTTATGAATTTCTGAATCTATTGAACTGTGATGTCTTATGACGCATATATACAACAGCTGTCATTGCTGACTACAGAAATTGTTTTCAATGTGCCATATCATCTTGCTGAACTCGTTAACTATGTTGATGTCATAAGTATCATGACTGTTTTGTGGCGTGCAATAAATGGAAGAAACTTATACAACGAAGTTACCCTTTCTATGACTCTACACGTCATGTTGCCTGTGTGATAACCCTGTGAACTGTTCCACTACCACATACACAGCAACATCCTAAATCAGAGAAGACACCTACATCTTACACTTTAATACCAGGTGTCGATAAGGGTGGCAAGTTACCACTTCAGCTCAAATCCACCCTTATCATTTTTGGTGGCCAGAGCTGGTTCTATCATCTGATCTGATATTTTGGCGCACCATATCATTTTTGGTGGCCATAGGTTGGTTCACTCTGATTCCAGCTATCAAGGGGGTCAGCAAACCCAGACATCATCATCATACTAGATACAACTACAGCATCAACTACCACCTTACAAGAAATTTTATTGAAAGTATCCGGATTTTCTGACAGTTGCTGATTTTGAAACTACCCGGCGCTGCTCGGCAATATTGAAGTTTATGTAAAATTAGAAGGACAAGTACCGAGCGAATGGATTTCCTGATCTGGTGAAAAGAAGGACAAGTGCCGTAACAACTGTTCCGGTCTCAGGGGTACTGTTGCGGGTTCAGAAGGTCAAGTGCCGGTTAAATCAATTTAGAAGATTCAGAAGGTCAAGTGCCGTAACAACTGTTGCAGTATTAGAAGCTCTTTTCCTTCGTCATGGCTGTTTATGGGAGCAGAAGTTAATCAACGTTGGATCATTATCCTCAGAATGCTGATTACATCCTGTTCTGCACCGTGCTGACGCTGGATTTATAGAAGTTAAGTGGCCTGTTTTGTTTGTGAACTGTGCCCTTATGTTCTAACTGAGCCTTCTGTACTTTCACACTTTCTCCTATTGTTTTCATGATACATGTTTATATGTTATATGTTATTTGTTATTTTTATATTTATATGTTTATATTTCAGCGGGTTTTCTCGGTTGGGCGGTGTCTTTCAGTAGAAGATACCACGTCACAGAGGTTCTACTGTTAGCGTTTTCGTTAGGGACTGTGCGAATTTCCTACAGTGAAATTTGCTAGCGACAATCGTTGCTATATCTGTTTAGTTGTGACGAGTTGTGCTTTATTTTTGTTTCTTGTATATATTTTTTTTTTCTTTTCTCTCTTTCTTTGTGTTTTTTAGTTTCGATTTCGATTGTTTGTATTTGTAGGTCTCCCCTTTGCTATTATTCAGTTCTTTACGTATATTTTTGTGTATACACTGTAGCGTCATTTGTTAGTCATATCTTCGCATATTTCTTTTTAGTTTTGCTGTTTGTGTATTTGACTTATGCGAATGTTTTCGTATTGTTTGATCTTTGTTGTTGTTTACATTGACTTTGATCTTTGTTGATTGTTTACATTGACTCTGATCTTTGTTATTGTTTACATTGACTCTGATCTTTGTTGTTGTTTACATTGACTCTGATCTTTGTTGTTGTTTACATTGACTTTGATCTTTGTTATTGTTTACATTGTTGGTGACTTTTGTTATTGTTTACATTGTCTTGTTATTGTTTACATAGTTCTTGCATAGTTAGCTTTCACTATTGTTAATATATGCTCATGCACTATTGGTCTATAGTGCACTTATCATAAAACAAAACTGTGTGTTTTTTGCTTATGCACTATTGTAGTGCAGTTATGATAAATAACTGATGGTTATGCACTGATTTGGGTAGTGCACTGTTAATTAAGAGGTGACTTGTGATATTATTATACATTTGATAATACAAGTTGGTGTCAACTCCTGTTTCCCACAGAGATTGGGTTCAACATAGAGATTATACAAGCACTTTATTAAGTCTTGTTGCTATTTAACATTGAAATAAGATAATTAATTATTTCAGGTTCTGTACTCACATTTTAGACATCATGTCTACATTTGAGTATTTTATTGAGCAGGGTAAAGCCCTTGGGAAGACAGGTGATAAATTAGAAGAATTTGCGACTGTTCAATATGCCAAGGCATTGAAGTCGGAAGAAAAGAAAATGAAAGAACAAACTGAACAAAAGAGAATAGAGGCTGAAATAGAACAAAAGAAACTGCAGATGCAGGTGGAGGAAAAAAGATTTCAAATGGAAATGGAAAAAAAAAAAAAAAGAAGAAATTTCAGGAGAAGAGCTTCAAAAAAGAAGCTGAAAATAAGAGACTTGAAAAAAGAAGCTGAAAATAAGAGACTTGAAAAAGAAGCTGAAAAAAATAAGAGACTTGAAAAAGAAGCTGAAAAATAAGAGACTTGAAAAGAGGCTGAAAAAAAAAAGTTACAGGCCCAGGCTGAAGAAAGAAAGTTACAGGCTGAGGCTGAAGAAAGAAGGTTACAAAGAGAGGCTGATGAGAGAAAAGCAAAAATGGAACATGATGAAAAAGTCTTAGCTTTAGAGTTAGAGAAGTTAAAGTTATTGAACACTGGTAATGCTAATGATGCAAATAAGGTGTCAAATAAGACTAATGCTAAGGATTTCAAGCTTAATCTACCAGCATTTAATCCCTCAATCGATGATATAACATTTTATCTAGATAGATTTGAAAGTGCATGTAATGTGCATAATATAGATAAAACATTATATGTGTATCATCTGTCCAAGATACTTAGAGGTGATGCTTTGACTTGTTGAGTATGGTAGATGTGCCTGACAAAAACAACTATGAGGTTGTCAGGGCGGCATTGTTAAAGAAGTACCAACTTAACGAGGACGGATATCGTCTTAAATTTAAAACCATGTTACCAGAAACTGGAGTTGAATTCTCTGAATTCATCTCAGGCATCCGTCTTACTTGTTTACGATGGGTTGAGTTGTCTAAGACAGAAAATACATTTGAAGCTCTTATGGATTTACTACTTAGAGATAAGGTTATGTCTTCTGTTAATGAAGCTTTTCTATCTTTTCTTCATGAGCGTAAGCCTAAAAACATAAAAGAAATGGAAGAATACTGTAGCCAGTATGTTACTGCGCATCCGCACATAACCATTAGTAACTCTAAGGTGAAAGAAGGTCTGCCAGTTGCTTCGGCAGCACCTTATGGCCCAAATTTTATGCGTAAATTTCAGGGTAGCCAGAAAAATTTCAATAAAAAGAGTAATCGTAATTATGCCCAGAACCATAGTGATCAATTCCAGGGGGTGACCTCTTCACAACCAGAACTGGAGACAAACCTAATACTACACGTTATTCTACTCCGGTTAACTTTAGAAATTTTCACAAAGGTAATCTCCCAGGAAAAATATTTTATGCAGAGTACCCAATACCAAGATAATAGAGGTTCTCAACAGCATAGAGAGATTAGTAATGACAGTTATGGAAACTGGAACTCAAACCAGGATAAAAATTACAGTAGGGACTTTAATGATAATTGCATTTTGGCAATAATGGTCGCGGTAGATCGCAAACATAATAGAAAAAAGATATCAAACAGACAAAACTCTAATTCAACAAAATCTCAGGGGAGCAGAAAACAGGTTAATCTTATTGGTAACAGTTAAAAAAATGATTTAATACTAAAACCGGATGCTACTCATTCTTTTATTTTTTACCTGGGCAAATAATAAAGTATCATCCAATATCCAATGCAGTAAATTTTATTTACTTGAAAACCGATTAAAAACTAAAATTTAACTTCTAAAAAAAGAACTCTCTAAGACGCTACCGCTTATCTAATTTGAAAATGCTTTTACCAACATTTTGGGATGAGTAAATCTTCAAAAATCAGAAAATAGAGGTTTTTATATTAAATCAAATAGTATCCTTAGTATCCAGTCTAGTTTGGAATTATGTTATTTGCACAAACTACTTAATACTGTCGGAGTTATAATTTCTTGTAGATCCATCCTGTTAAGGGGGAGCTTACAGCCCTTTATGGAAAAACAAATGTGTCACAGTTTTTATGCTAAACGGCATTTTCCTTAGTAATCACGTTTATACCAATGCATTAAAGGAAAAAAAAAAGTCCATTGTCTATACATTTAAGAACTTGCCCCTTCACAACTCATAGAAACCATTACATAAGAGGTACCCATATTTGTTAATAATTTTTCCCAAATCAAATAAAAAGGGTTAAAAAAATACCAAAACTTTTATTGCAGCTTTTAGGGTTATGTATTTACTGGCATTTTAACTAACCAAGATTGTAACTAAGAAGCTAAAAAAAATTGATCAGTTCGTTTAGGTCAACTTCATTCCCAAAAATTCAGGTTCAAGAAATCCAATAATAAAAAATTAGGTTAATTAAAGGAAAAAAATTAAAAAAACAGATATAACTTCTGTTGAAAACAACTGACATTTAAAACTTCACTATTCTACAGGGAAACTTGTAATGAAATTTTCAAATTAAGAAAAAGAATAGAAAAATGAAAATTTTTGCAAGACCAGCATACAAAGATAATAGAGGAATAAACAAATAGGAGATTTAATCAAGACAGAAAAAATATCAAACCAAAGGATAAAAATTACATATGGACTTTAGGATAAGAATAATTGCAGAGGCAATAATGGTCGCGGTAGATCGCAACATAAGAGAAAAAGATCTCAACAGACAAACTCTGTTCAACAAGAATCTCAGGGAGCAGGTAAACAGGTTAATAATGATAAAGACCATAATGCTATCGGATGCTCATCTTTTGATTTTGGTAGGGCAAATAAATGTATCCAATGCAGTACTTTATTTGATCCGAAAACCATTAGTACTTTAAGCTGTGGTCATCCTTTGCCCGCTCTTCCTGCTAATGTTGCTCATGATGGGAGAGGTTCTCTTATATTACATAAGGGGCTAGTAAATAGTAATCCAGTCTCAGTGTTGTTTGATTCTGGATGTACTACTGTCGGCGTTAGGCAATCTCTTGTAGATCCATCCTGTGCTACAGGAAAAGTCATCAAATGTGTCACATTTGGTGGCACGTTAGAAAAGTATCCTACTGCTATAATACACATTGCTACTCCTTTCTTCACGGGAGAGGTCCACGCGTGTCTACTTCCCAAACCCTATTGCGGACCTTATTATTGGTCGTATTCACGGAGTTAGGGAATGTACCCCACAGCAGATTGCTGTTTGGGAAGAGCGAAACATTGAAGCTACCAATGCGGTGGTCACAAGAGCACATGCTCTGGATCCACCTCAAACTTCATTAACTAATAATGATGAAGTAAATGACCAAGATAGTCACTTGACTATTACACGTGACTCATTTATCAAATTGCAAGAAGAAGATCCGTCTTTACAAAAATTCTTCATTCTAGCAAAAAAAGGTGATCCTAATCAGAACACTAATAGGAAATCTTGGATTTCTATGAAGAACGGCGTACTTGTACGTATGGTACAAGACTCGACTACGTCCACTCATTCACAAATTCTTGTGCCTAAGAGCATGAGATTGCAAATATTGCAACATGCTCATGACTCGCAATGTGCTGGACATATGGGTTTTTCCCGTACAAAGTCGAGGGTTCTTGCGGCTTTCTTTTGGCCATTTGTGAGCAAGGACATACGAATGTACTGTCGCTCTTGCAAAGTATGTCAGGAGGTCAAATCTAAAGGACCACGACATGCTGCGCCTATCCAGGCTGCTGACATTCCTATTCGCCCTTTTCAAAAAATGGCAATAGATATTATCGGTCCTTTTAGAATTAAGTCGGCTAGAGGACATCAATTTATCCTTACATGTGTCGATATGTGCACACGTTGGCCAGAGGCAATACCTCTCAAGAGCATCTCAACTGCTGATATCGCAGACGCTCTTTGGCTGATATTTTCTCGCTTGGGTTTTCCCCGGAGAAATATTGTCAGACCATGGCACTCAACTTATATCAGACACTATGTCACAGGTAATGTCTATGCTACACATTAAAAGGTCTCTCAGCAGTATCTATCACCCAATGTCTAATGGGTTACTTGGTAAAATAACTGAGGATCATCCTCAGGATTGGGACAGGGTCTTACCCGCGGCTCTCTTTGCGTATAGAGAGGTCCCCAATGAACATACGGGGTTTTCCCCTTTTGAACTTGTCTTTGGCGCGCAACCGCGCGGCCCTATGTCTTTACTTCACGATCTAATCACTGCCGATAATATTAGCGATGAGACTCAATCTTCTTATGAGTACGTCATTGCTCTTAGGCAAAAGATCATCGAGGCATGCAAACTAGCAACTTCGTCTTCAGAATTTGCTAAAGAAAAGGCAAGGCAGTTTGCAAATAAGAATAGATGTCTACGACAACTTTGTCCAGGTGACAAAGCTCTCGTTCTACTTCCTTCAAGGGAGAACAGACTTCTAATTGCATGGAAAGGTCCATATGCAATAGTCTCCAAAATTTCTGATGTCGACTATGTTGTCGATATTGATGGAAAGCATAAAACTTTCCACATAAATATGCTCACAGAATTTTATGAAAGACCTGACTATTTGCAGCCTATTTTCCAGGCTACGGACAATTCACAAGCAACTCATGGTCAGTACTCATCTCTGTCAGTTATACAGGATGAGGAAACTACTTTTTTCTGATGTCAATCTTCCTCTTTCTATGGTCCCACTTTATTCTACGGAATCTTGGAAAAACGTGACCGTTTCTCCAAATCTTTCCGCTGAGGAACATCGACAAGTTTCTTCGATGTTGCAAACATTTCAGGATGTTCTTACAGACATCCCGGGACACACACATGTCATAGAACATGACATTGTGCTAACTGATCACAATCCTATCAGAGTCAGACCATATCCAATACCTATCCATTTCCAGTCTCAAGTCGAAAAAGAATTGGATGAAATGATACGTTTGGAAATCATTGAACCATCCACTTCAGCATACTCTTCGTCTATGGTTATTGTTCGAAAGAAGGATAATAACATTCGCATTTGCGTAGATTATCGCAAATTGAACCAAGTTACGAAGTTCGATGCTGAACCTATGCCTTCATTAGAAGAGCTACTCAATAAACTTTCTAATTCTAGATTCTTTACCAAACTAGATTTGTCTAAAGGTTATTGGCAAGTCCCGCTAACTGAACGTGCCAAACCTTTTACAGCAGCTTTTTCTACACCTAGGGGTTTATTCCAATGGAATTTCATGCCTTTTGGTCTTATGAACGCCCCTGCTACATTCGTACGCATGATGCGGCGAATTCTCGCATATCGTACAGATGTCATAGCATACCTAGATGATATCTGTCTATTCAGTGATTCTTGGGAAGATCATTATTTGGGTTTATACGAATTACTGTCTACTCTTCGCGAGTATAACTTGACTGCAAAACCCTCTAAAGCCTTTATAGGATTTAGCGAGATTTCTCTCCTAGGTCATCGGGTTGGTCATGGTCTTTTAAAGACAGAGGACCACAATGTTTCAAAAAATACTTAACATTTCGGTCCCTAAGACGAAGAAACAAGTAAGGAGTCTATTAGGTTTGATTCAATTCTACGGACGATTCATTCCGAATCTGTCCTCCATTATGGCACCGCTTTCTACTTTATTGAAGAAAGGGTCGCCTAATCTGATCCGCTGGTCTAAAGAATGTCAATCCTCATTGGACCAGGTTAAAGCCCTATTTTCATCTCCACCTATTCTTAAGTTACCTACTATTGAGAAGACTTTTGTTCTTCGAAGTGACGCCTCGTCAACAGGGATTGGGGCAGCACTAATGCAGGAGTATTCTGATACTTTGCATCCGGTGATGTATATCTCTAGGAAATTAAACGCTGCAGAAAAGAATTACTCGGTTTTTAGACCGTGAGTTATTGGCTATGGTATGGTCTATTCTGAAGTTACAAAGATTTCTTCTAGGCGCACATTTCATTGTGGAAACCGACCAGAAAGCGCTTACTGCTATTCAGAGCAAAAACTTGAAGAGCTCGAGGTCCACTCGTTATGCCATAGCTCTTCAACCATTTCATTTCTCGGTTCGAGCTATCCGTGGTTCGGATAATGTAATGGCAGACATTCTGTCCAGATGTCCACACGATTCCACATGATTCTTCTGTCATATATATATATTTCCTGATATACAGTCCAATGTTATAATGACATGTTAGTAGATTTTTGTCTCACTTTTTTTTTGAGGGAAATTTATAACATTGTACCATGTAATTATCTAAGAAGGCTTAGTTAGTGATATACGGGCCAAAAGATCACTCGGCCACATTTAAATAAATTATTTTCAGGATTGTATTAAGAAATTTACCAGTTGTCTTTAAGATTTGTGTTATTGATATTTTCGCAGCACATCATTGAAGTCTGCGAGTTTATGTCCATTGTGGAACTTTGAGGATATCAAGTCCTGTCCTACATTGGGAGCGGATGATGTCCACATCTTCTTCTATTGAATGTTTTATGTCACCGAAGATCAACACATGTATTACTTATTAATTACTGTTACTTTATATAATGTAATAATATAGTGCGGTATATTAGTAAATTACACCGCTATTTGCAACACATTGTATGATAACACATAATATATTTAATTTCATATATTGGTATGAGAATAATTTGATTGTCATTATGTTGTTGCCATCATTGTGGCGTGTGTTGGTGGCACCTTCCTGGAATATATCAGCGTATACTTAGATAAATTTTTTCTCTAAGGATCTGAGATATGATCTCAGTGTCGCTCCATGCGTTGAGCTAATTTGTTAGGTATATATCCACGCATCATACGTGCGTTAGGAGCCTAGATTTTTTCCGGCTCCAGGATTTAAAAAAAAAAAAAATGTTTCATTTTTTTTTTCCAGGGAGGGTGCGGTAATGTTACGCACGGATCATTATTATTTTTTCGTTTGTATAAACATTTTTTCATATGTATGATCATTTTTTTGACTGAAGTGTGTATTATGTTTTCTATGGTCAAAGGGACATAATCCGAGTTATCGAAACTACAATTTTTTAGGAGTTTGCCTTCTCTTGTATAGAGACACGTTCGGTCTATAATTTCTTGAACGAAGCGTGACCACATCTCCTTATTTGGTTGAATTTCTGAATCTATTGAACTGTGATGTCTTATGACGCATATATACAACCGCTGTCATTGCTGACTACAGAAATTGTTTTCAATGTGCCATATCATCTTGCTGAACTCGTTAACTATGTTGATGTCATAAGTATCATGACTGTTTTGTGGCGTGCAATAAATGGAAGAAACTTATACAACGAAGTTACCCTTTCTATGACTCTACACGTCATGTTGCCTGTGTGATAACCCTGTGAACTGTTCCACTACCACATACACAGCAACATCCTAAATCAGAGAAGACACCTACATCTTACACTTTAATACCAGGTGTCGATAAGGGTGGCAAGTTACCACTTCAGCTCAAATCCACCCTTATCAGTTAGACTAAACAAAGCCGCACTGGTAATATAGTTGGCGCACTGGTAATATAGTTGGCGTTAAGTGCAGGTCATTTTGTATTGTTGTTGAAAATTCGAGTGACAAGTTTTTAAGTTTTATACCATGGTTTTCACACTGGTGAAGGTCATTCTAGAATTGACAGCCCAAATACAGAACAATATACTAGGAAAGTGGCTTTGTTGAATTTATGAGATGTAACTGTAAACAGACGACATCTTGTGGATGTAACTATAAACAGTGGACATGAAAACGACAGTTATAACAATAACACCAAAAATCAAAGACAAAGTAATATAATTTAGACGGACAGCTTATTTACTAATAAGAGAAGGGAATGAAATGTAGATAGAGATAAGTTGCATCTAAGAAAATGAATTCTATTTTAATCTTGAGCGATGAACACCTGTGCGTGGGAAAGGGAATTGTATATGAATTATTGATAGTTTGGTATTTGTTTTAAGGAGAATATACGTAGAAGTATATTGTTGGGGCGTGAGAAAGAGTTATTAGATTTAAAAGATACGTGCTGAGATTAGCATTTCACACGGATGTCGGGTTAACAATTCATGAAATCCTGACATTTTCTCAAAGAACAATAGAGAAAAACATGTGCCAATGACAAATTGAAAGTATAAATACTAGAATTAGTACAGTCAAAAAAAGAGAGCTCGGAATCCACCATGTAGAAGTAGACAGAAGTGCTGACTTGTAGTTAGAACCAGCTGTTTGTACCCAGCGTTGCCGGTGTTTTCTAGTAACAATTTAGGAAACGTATGTACTCTGGAGCAGAAATGTCTAGCACGACCTACAGCAGCCTTAGTGAGACTCGTCAGCATATTGAGGTAACTAACTGTTAAGTTCTAACTAGTAGTGACCACGTTAGATAGGAGAAGGTAACTTTCGTTTCGTCAAGAGACTATATAAAGATGATATTCTTTGGTTTCAACCATTGACATTATAAAGCTTCAACCAATCTCAGTGTGATGCTTGGCTACTCACTACTCACGAGAACATTATAGCAATAGTGCTTTTAACCATTTTTAGAAACGGGGCCATTACAACTTTCGACTTATAGAAGCCCCTTCAACCTGATGAGAATTGCAGCAAAGAACAATAAAGTCAACTACAGATTTTTTTACAAGAAGCTAGCTCAGTGATTCTCAACCAGATATTATAAATACTTGGTCGTGACCAAACAGGCAACTTAAGACTTGATATAAACGACCGACGACTTAGAATGTATTCCAGCCTCTAGGAAGACGACAATTAAAGCTCTTTAATTTTTGAGATGCTAGTGGATATTTACTTCCCGCCCTCTTTCCTTTAAACACGGGCTAACGCAATGTTTACAATCTTCATTGACCTGTCAGTCATAACAGGAAAAAATAACACTTTGTTTTACTCCTTTCCACTCACGCAAGCTCATCTGTCAATCATATAAAACTTGACAGACAGACAGCACGTGAGAAAGGCGGAACTGGCCCTTTGAAGTTTGCTCAGGGGAAATCTAAAAATTCCTAATATCCTTTGATTTCAAAACACGAGCATTCCACATGTAAAACCGCTAGGAGAGCAGAAAGTCTTTGATATCGGTCACCACTCCAGATGAGAACCTCTGGAAGACCGAAACGTAAGCCTTTATCTTGCATCTCTGCTTCTGAATTTTTGTTCCACACAGTAGTGCGAATTAACGCCATCAGAGATGAAAGAAATCCAATGATATATATATATATATATATATATATATATATATATATATATATATATATATATATATATATATATATATATATATATATATATATATATATATATATATATATATATATATATATATATATATATATAGCTGTTTTCTTTAACCCAACCCTCAGTGTCAGTCATAATTTGAGAAGAAGTCTAGCGCTTAGACATAACCATTTCTTTTGGATTATTGGTTAAAAAGTGATTGGTGGAGATTTTCATTCTGGATTTTCTGGTAAATAGTTCTAAGTGTTAGAAGTATTTTTCAGTGATAGCATTTAAAGTTAAACACTTAAATACTTTAAACATACAGTTAAATACTTCACTTAGATCTTTTTCTTTGCTAGTAAGGCGAATTAAATAAAATAACGCATAGTGAGTTTCATAACCAGATATTCAATTAAAATGTTGGATCACATCACCGACTCTACATAGCTGAGACGAGACGGTAATTTGTGTTTACAGTGTAGACGGATGCAACCACTTAAACTCTCCAGGAGAGAAAGAGATAAACAAGATGGTTAACCAGACCGGACTTAGAGGCTAGATGGCTGATAGTGGGAGGGAAAAAATACTGTTTATATTTCATTTGTAATTATTGTTATTATAGCGTCTATTATTTTTTAAATGACATACGACAACTAAACAGACACCGACAATTCACTAGCTACTAAATGATAGGTGATAAGTTGTACGTGGCATATTGTGAGAAAAATAATAAATAACACACTGTGCGAGTGACTGCCAGCCGCGAGAAGAGGCGGGAGAGTCTTCATCGGCTAGGTCCGACCCGAATCCGTGATGTCTGTGTGTGTAGGCGTAGGGAAAACACCGTGTATCTTGTAAATTCGTCAGGAGTGACAGAGCGGATGAGAGACGGTCGTGTCCCCGTCTATATATATAAATATTTACATAGCAGACCTGATCCGAAGTGGACGAACCAGCGGTCTTTTCTTTTCCTTTTCCATGGTTAAGTGTGTACTAGCCGAAGATACTGTATGACTATAAATTATCCTATGGAGCCGCGGTAGCATAGTGGTTAGTGCACTGGCTTCCTAGCGCAGTGGTCTATGGTTCGATCCCCAGATGGGGCGGAAAATTTTTAGGCCACAAACGGCTCCTGGGTCGACCCAGCCCCCAAATGGGTACCAGAGCTACTCTGGGAAGGTTAAGGCGGCCGGCGTGATGCCGACCACATCACCCCTCGTGTGCCGACGGTCAAGATAATATGGGCCTAACACCATATTCCCAATATGCCTCAATGGGCGTGTAACGGGTTCCTTTAACCTTTACCTTTATAAATTATCCTACTAGATCTAGGATACTATTTTATCAGCCAACAGTGGCATATATCTGAAACATTATTATTATTTTCCCCAACACCTGACAGTTGTAATCCAAGTGGAGTAGAATAGAGGGATTAAAATGGTATGACAACACTGCAAGATTTGTCAAAACGGAAATATTCAGTTGTAGTTCCTGTGTCTATACTTACATTCCTCTGTGCTCCCATCGGAGGAACAGTGCTAGTTTTGTTAGAACAGTGAAGACACCCCTTTATGACTTATATCGTCACCAGGATTCATCGTGGAAGTAAACTTATTTGGCGTTCACCTCATTAGTTTTTTGGGGGGATGAACTGGGGCCAATTTGTATCCTCGACAGCTGGGGTGATACATTAGTCAACAGTTACAGTAGGGATTATGTTCGTGGAATAAATTTACCAAGGGATACCACAGACCCAAGGGAAGAATACAAAATAGGTAAGAGTGTGAGAGGTGGCCACATGAATGAGAGAGCGTATGTTGATTTTATTGTTGCTGGAAATTATCTATTAATTTTGGTGGTTTGATTTTGTTTACTTTACTTGGTCATATATTGTACAAATATTGTTATTCTGTAAAACCTAGTGCTAACCTTCAGCCTTTGGGTAAATATTTTCTTTGGATTATTTTCCTTTATACCGTGAAGGCGCACCATTCTTCTTTATTTCCTCTATATGTAAATGATTTTCTTGGTATCTTTGGGTAACTTGATGTTGTAAAATGTTTAGTGATAATAAACAAGAAAACTTAACTTTGTGTGTTGGTCAGACCCATACCCATTTATCCTTAGTTTTTTTCACGTTTCTGTGTCTTGTTGTCATACATTGTAACCTGTTCTTATTTTGATAGGGAGGCAAAGACTGTCTTCTAACAAAGCATAGTTGTACGGACAGGCTGGATGAGAGAAGCCTACTCACTCCAGAGACATATCTTTCCCTCAACCTACCACCTGTGAAACCTATTTTCTATACATTCTCATGTATCAGTCAACCTTTACTCTTTACCTAGACTGGGCCCAATAAACCAATTAACCTGCCGTATGACAATCATAATGTTTAAGTGGCAGTAGATTCTGGTTCAAATCATAGGAATGGCCAACCAAACTGACAGTTATATAATGTCGGCAATATCAGGTTCGACCTTTGTGTCTGGCAGTATGATCATAATGTTTAAGTGGTAGAAGGTTCGTCATAGTCAGCGTGATGACAACTTTATTGACTTGATTATATCTCTGAGGGCTGGGTTTTTTTCTCAGTACTCATTGATTTCATTATTTGATAGAGATGACTTGATAAAATCAATGCAATGTCAGGCCGAAAAGACAATTTTCAAGTCAAGTCTAAACTTCATTACAGCAACAAAATTAAAGTCACAGAAAAAAAAACGAATTCTTTAGTTATGTCCATCTTCTGGTATAATTTTCCTGTGACTTTATTCAGTGTTTTACCACATTAGTTTGTTCTCACTGCAAACAAACAACTGCTCACAATATGGTATGTTGAAATCAGTAATTAGGTTCTACATGATTTAAAAAAAAGTGTTTTTGTGCACAATGATGACGTGGTCAAATCTGTCCATCTCCAGCACTTTACAACCTCTCCCTTTTATTTGTTGTAATCTTCAGCTGAGCTATTTATTTCATATTTGAACTTAATCCCAGTCTGTCTCAAATTGAAACGTCTAGCACTTTCCATTTGATCTGTTATTTTCTGTCGGGTTTCAGCTTAATTTTTTAAAACTAACCTGGAATCCTATTGTGACTTTTCATCTTCAGTGGCGATATTTCTATGAATCCAGATTAATATACTTTCTGTTGAGTGGTAAGTCAAATGTTTGGTTCTGAGTCATGTGCTGGAGGGAGTAGGACTGTCTTCTCCAATTGTCAAAATACTGAACTGAATGACTTTATATTTTTCTCTCCTGGAATCTACATCATAGTGTGTATAAATTGGTTAATGATTCACAAACTACTTCAAACAACCATCCAATGTCCCAACAAGAACAGTATAGAGGTTATACGTCCTTATCTGTGACGTTATTTAATCATCTTAAATTTGCAATGTATTTTTCTTCTTAGATGTGGAGTCTGCAACACTATTTACTGAAATAACTGGACATAAAACTATTTAATGAAACAAGTGGACATTAGAACTATTTACTGAAATAACTGGACATCAAAACTATTTACTGAAATAACTGGACATTAGAACTATTTACTGAAATAATGATATCAAAGCTATTTACTGCAATGACATGAAAATAATTTACTGAAATAACTGGACATTAGAACTATTTACTGAAATAACGACATCAAAACTATTTACTGAAATAACTGGACATTAGAACTATTTACTGAAATAACTAGACATCAAAACTATTTACTGAAATAACTGGACATTAGAACTATTTACTGAAATTGGGAGCCGCGCTGGTGTAATGGTTACAACGTTGCGCTGGCGACCAGGTATTCAAGGTTCAAGACCGGGCGTCAGCATTTGAAAGAGTGTCAATGACTGGGATTTTAACTGAATAACTTGAACGGCTCCTGAGATAAACCCTCTGGGGATGGGAAGGAGCGAATCTCCTGACCGGGTTGGAAGGAAAGTTCACAGGCTCCCCAGCCTCACAATGACATGTCATTGGGCAGAAGGGCTGCAAGCCCAAGTGCCGCTGGTTAAGGGAAAAAACCTACTGAAATTACTGGACATCAAAACTATTTACTGAAATAACTGGACAATAGAACTATTTACTGAAATAACTGGACATCGAAACTATTTACTGAAATAACTGGACATTAGAACTATTTACTGAAATAACTGGACATCAAAACTATTTACTGAAATAACTGGACATTAGAACTATTTACTGAAATAACTGGACATCAAAACTATTTACTGAAATAACTGGACATTATAACTATTTAGTGAAATAACTGGACATCAAATCTATTTACTAAAATAATACATCAAAAATTGTTACTGAAATAACTGGACATCAAAACTATTTACTGAAATAACTGGACATTAGTACTTTTTACTGAAATAACTGGATATCAAAACTATTTACTACAATTATATATCAAAAATATTTACTGAAATAACTGGACATTAGAACTATTTACGGAAATAACTGGACATTAAAACTATTTACTGAAATAACTGGACATCAAAACTATTTACTGAAATAACTGGACATTAGAACTATTTACTGAAATTGGGAGCCGCGCTGGTGTAATGGTTACAACGTTGCGCTGGTGACCAGGTATTCAAGGTTCAAGACCGGGTGACAGCATTTGAAAGAGTGTCAATGATCGGGATTTTAACTGAATAACTTGAACGGCTCCTGAGATAAACCCTCTGTGGATGGGAAGGAGCGAATCTCCTGACTGGGTTGGAAGGAAAGTCCACAGGCTCCCCAGACTCGCAATGACATGTCATTGGGCTGAAGGGCTGAAAGCCCAAGTGCTGCTGGTTAAGGAAAAAAAAAATTTACTGAAAATACTGGACATTTAAACTATTTACTGAAATAACTGGACATTGACTTGACTTTGATCCACTGTCACTGAGCGTCAGCTCTTGGTGACCTTGATGCCATTATATGGTACTGCGCAGTTCGTATAAGCTGTTCTGAGCTGCCATACAGTGTATTGTCTATGGATGGGTTGTGTGGTAGCAGTTGTTGTCTCAGTCCCTGAAGTGCAGGGCACTGTAGTAGGTGGTGTTCTACTGTCTCCAACGGGTTTGGGCAGTGTCTACATTTTGCTATATTCTGTTTCTGTGGCCATTTAGTGTAGAGTGACCTGTTCTCAATCTGAAAATTTTGGTTTGGTATCTTTGTTCGATATGGTTCATAGCATCTTCCTTATTTGGGGCTGTTTGGTGTATGAAGAGTCTTCTTCCTGTTTTAGCCTGTGCCCACGTGTTCAGCCAAACTTCTTTACAGTTGTTTTTGACTATTTGTTTAATTGTTAACATATTCAATGGTTGGTCAATCTGTGGCATTTTTGCTCCCTTCTTTGCCAGTATATCAGCAACTTCATTTAATGTGATGTTTATGTGGCCAGGTATCCATTGCATGTATATTTCTGTTACATACAAGTTCATAATTTTGTGGGTGGAGCCGCGCTAGCGTAGTGGTTACAACACCGCTCTGGCGACCGGGTGATACAGGATCAAACCCGGGCGACGGCATTTGAGGATTTTTCGTCGACCGGGATTTGGACTGTATTAACTCGAGACCTGGCGAGGACATTTGAAGGAGTGTCGTCGACCAGGGACTGGCGGCTCCTGAGCCGACCCAGCTGCAATGGGTACCTCCGAAATCGGCGAGTATTTGCCTGAATGGCGAGGGACACCTGTCTCTGTACAAGAAATAAAGGGATACTCACGTAAAATCAATGTCAGGTTAGACATAAAAAATAATAACCTGAGATTTCGCCTCGAGTATTAGCGGGCGTACGCAAAAAAAAAAAAAAAAAAAAAAAAAAAAAAAAATTTTGTGGCATGTTTCTTGAACCTTCTGGATAGTATTGATTGAGTTGGTTTTCCAGTTTCCTATTGCCAAGAGGGCAGCCTGCGAGTCTGAGAATACTTCAACATCATTTGTTTCCATTTCGTCTGATTCAAAGAGTTCAAAAATTCTAGTTAGGGTTTTCTGGATGGCGACTACTTCGGCTTCATAGTTTGTGCACCAGGTACCACAGGGGCCTGCAATTTTGATGGGTTCTTCTGTGCTGGGTGAGATGATTATGGCCCCATATCAAGCATTTATGACTGCTTTGAAAGCTGATCCATCTGTGTAAGCATGGATAATGTCTTCATCATACTGGCAGATGGTTTCCATGGCAAGTGTTTTCAGCAGTGTAGGTATGAGGCTTTTATTTGCGGGTTGCAGAAGGTTTGTACGTATTATTGGTCTTTTTAGTTCTATGTGAGGTGGTAGGTCAGGTACAGCTTGAGTAGGCAGTCTACTCTCTGGTATGTAGTGCTTCCCTGAAAGCTCTTGGTACCTTCTAGTGAAAGAGGTCTTTTTAACTGGACATTAGAACTATTTACTGAAATAACTTGACATCAAAACTATTTACTAAAATAATACATCAAAATTTTTTACTGAAATAACTGGACATCAAAATTATTTACTGAAATAACTGGACATTAGAACTATTTACTGAAATAACTGGATATCAAAACTATTTACTACAATTATACATCAAAAATATTTACTGAAATAACTGGACATCAAAACTATTTACTGAAATAACTGGACATCAAAACTATTTACTGAAATAACTGGGCATTAGAACTATTTACTGAAATAATGGCATGAGAACTATTTACTGAAATAACTCAACATCAAAACTATTTACTGAAATAACTCAACATCGTATTTTTGTCACCCTGGGGTTGTTGACATTTTCAGAGCTTGTCCAGATGTTGAGCAAATATTTTACCAATGTCATTCATGCCACACCCCGGAAATGAAAAATCTGTACAAAAAATCCAAAACACTTGTACAAAAATTCAGAAACGTGTACAAAAACCCTAAAAACCTGTAGCCTACAAGAAATATTAAAAGGAAAAAACCATACAACAACCCTTTTGTTCTTTGAGAAATCAAAAGAGCATTTTTTTCACACATGCTTTTGCGTAAGCTATTGTTTACTGCATTTTCCTTGTTTGTACATTTAGTACAATTTTTCACGTTGGATATAATAGGAAACTCAATACACAAGGTTACAACAGTAGGAGGTCTGATCATCATAAGGGCCACCCTGTCAGTCAAGTGTTTAGGCCCTTTTATAATCTCTACTACGACTTTTGCTGTGAACCCGTCAATGTCTCAAATCTGAGACAAGATAAACTAGATCTAGTTATGTTTAGGTCACAGGTTTCCTACAAAGTCTCAAATTTTAACAAAAAAATTATGAATTGACTACCTCCTACGTTTGGTCTGTCATCAATATTATTAGGCCTAAGTCTTTCGCTAGATTCACTTTCGTCATTGTCGGATTATTAAATCAGGCCCGTATTCAATACCCATAACTGATTCAACCCCATTGTCATCTTCCTGATCAAATACAAGTTGCCTCTCAGATCCCAAAGCAAAGATTCCACCGCCTAAAAAGCCATGACTTAAAAAAAAAATTGCGAAAAATCAAAATATCGATCAGTTCAGAAAACGGAAGCTTCTCTCGTGCCGGAAATATTCAGGTCTCACTAAATAGTGTTCCCACTCTCAATTTTGGATGGTAGACTTTGCACACTGGCGTTTTTGGCCAAATCAAATTGTAACGGGTTAATAATTAGGCGAAAACCTGTATAGAAAGTGTACGGCCTTACAGATCTGAAAAATCTGTACAGATGACAGGTAACCTGTACTGCTTGGCATGTATGCAGTGTGACAATTACACTCAGTCTTGGTGTCTATAATTAGCTTATAGAACAGATTGTATCTCAATCTGTTGTTTCAATACCCTGTCTGTTGAGCTGGTGATTGGCATAATTTTTCTGGTGTCCTGGATGCTCTGAAGCCCACTTGTTCCTGTATCTGCATCAAATAAATCTCTTGAACTCTTCATACATTACACATGCTTCAGTCCAAGGTAGATTCTTTGTTCCCTGGGATAACATGCAATGAAAAGTTTTTATGTTCTTCTGGCCGATATAATTTGGGTATTTTGTTATTTTCATTCCTGAGTGCTGCCATTTCTGACAGTGTATCTGGGAAAAACATTACTTGTCCCTTCATGCTTACCTCTCTAGTCAGAACGTCTGCTACAATGTTTAGGATGTCTGTCTCTGCTATGAAGTTGCTTTAAATTTTCCCTGTTTCTAATTATAGGTTTTTTTTCCCTATTGTGGTGAAGTGGGATGTTATAAATATTTATAGGGGACTTAGTGTACTGACTGAGATCAGCTGTGAAGGTATCTATATCTATTAAGAGTAGTGTATTATAGATAACCTTACTTGCTACCACATATCTATATATCTCAGTCAGAATTATTCTGGAATAGTGTGATGACTACGTTATGTGTCTAGGGTATGTGTATGATGAAGTGTAAGTCACAACAACAGACAGATAAACAATTTAATTTAATCCACTACTCTTGACAACACTGTGACACTCACATACATATAACACTCTATGAGAATATCTTAAGGAGTCACTGATAACTTTTCAAATAACAATATGTATTCATGGTTATCATAAAGGTATATGTGTCCTGATTCAAATACAAAGGAACCAGGAATCACAATCAATTTTAATTACAAGTATATGTACAGACTTTATCAATATGAACATTGTAGTGACATATATTATTAAAATATCCTATGTGTGTCAGTTGTGTAGTGGTAATATGAGGTAATACTGGTTTTGTTTTGTTCAAGCTCTGTTGGTATTTGTCATCATGACTTCAATAGTTTGTCTTTTGGGACTAGTATTGGAGATGTTCTCAGTTCCTGATATTAAGACAATTAAATTCCCCTCTGAATGTTATTTTTATAAAGTCATTTCAAGATGAGGGGACATAATGTTGAGCTCAGCTGGCCAAATCAGCTTATCTGGCGTGATGGCGGCAGGGAGGGACTCCTCTGCTCGAATTCTCCTCTGGGCTCTGCAGACACCTCACTGATAGCTAAATGGACCAAGGAGTATGCTGTCCGACTCTGGATTCAGCAAAGCTCTGACCAGGTGCTGCTCAATACCATCAAGACCACGGTCCCTGTAAACAAGAAGGATGTGCCTTTATCTCCTGTTTGCCACTGAATACACATATATATACAGGCATAAATTAACAATTTACATTCAATTTTCATTAAAAGATACTGAATGGTTCAAGCTTACCACAATTTCATGGAAATAAACACAGATACGTTGATTAGCAATGAATTCTGGCACAATTACTGGCACAAATTCCCATCTGCTTATGTTCCAGGCTTTTATTTAACACAAATATGAGCAGGCTTCAACGCACTGTTGCTTTATCAAGATTATTTGCACTAGTGGTCTCGAACTAACGCTCCTAAGTGAGTATATCAGCGAGTCTAGCCAATGAGGCCACGTTTCGACAAGTGTTTGAAAAAATGTTACCTTTTCACGTCTCCCCTAACAACGAAAGATAGTATTTATAGCCCGACCAATCGTGGTTAGTCTTTCATTTGTTGCGCTCCAATCAATTTGGAGTTTACATGGTAGGCTAATTCTGTAACGTAAGATTTTTTTCAAACACGTTATAAAAAAATTTTATGAGCAGAAATGATTCCATGCTGTCAGGCATCCCCACTATTTTATTTTGGGTATAATTTATTAATTCCTGGACTATTTGCGTAACGTTTTACATATTCTTGGTCAGCAAGCCCTAAGGAACCCAAATATCCAAATTTAAAAGAGCTACGTGGCTGCGTTCAAAATATGTATTTTCTACCTCCTGTTTCGAAGATGTGCTGTCTGGGTACTGTTATGTTTTCAACCGTAAACCCATCTATTGTTATCTTTCCTAATAAGCGTTTTTTTATGATTTTAAAACCTAACTCTGGGAAGGGTAATGTATTTTATCACTGTCCGTCTGAAAAAAAGTTAGTGCATGTAGTCTTACACGCGTGATGGCAGCATTTGTGTATCGCGCGAAGCGTGTTTAGTGTTCGGCTTTCTGCCTCTCCCTTCTCGCTATCCTTTTGTCCATCTGTCTTTTGATCTTGGTAACATAGTGTAGAAAAAGACATGAATGGAATTTAAAATTTAGGTCAACTTGCATATTTCAAGGTTTTTCTTAGAAAGGCAGCACATTTTATTGTGTGTTTGGGAAACGCGTGTATGTTGCAGAAGGCCTTTAATATCAACGTGAAACGTTACAATTTGCATACGCAGTAGAAAACAAGGGGATTTCGAGTACAGTCATTGTGACAGCACTGTTCTTTACCATTCTTCTTCCTTTATTTATTATATGTATTTATTAGGCTTTATATTTACTTGATAATTTATATATGTGGATTAGAATATTCCACGACACCTCCCCTCTTAAAACAGACATTATATGTCAGTCCTTTATTCTATATTCACATAGAGAAATTTATTATTATTTCTGGGGTTTACGGTGATTCTCATCACACGGATGGCGGCTTAAAAAATCCGCTCCCAAATTGGTTTTTCCAGATATATACTCAATGCTAAAATTATATGGAGCCAAAAGTAAAGACCATCGGAGTAACCTGGAGTTCTCATGCCTAGCCTGTGCTAGAAACGATAAAGGTTTGTGGTCTGTTTGCAACTTAAATGCCTTCCCATATAGATAAATATTGAATTTCTTTATCGCCCATATTACTGCAAGACATTCTTTTTAGCTAGTTGAGTAGTTGATTTCAGCTTTATTCAACTTTCTGCTAGCATATGCCACTGGGCTTAATTCCCCATCCAATGCATCTGATTTCTGTAGTAGAGTTGCACCTAACCCAATATTACTTGCATCCGTCCTTACTATGAATTCTTGACTTAAGTCAGGTAATTTTAAAATGGGTTTACTTGTGAGCTTTTCCTTCAATTCTTGGTAAGTCATTTCACATTGTGGTGTCCATGTAATGCGATCTGGATGTCCTTTACGTGTCAATTCAGTTAACGGTGCACATATGGAATTAAAGTTTTTGATATACTTCTGGTAGAACCCACATAATGAGACAAAGGATCTCACGTCCTTCTTGGTTTGTGGTCTCGGGGCTTTCTGTAGTTTCTCTAAATTCTTTGGGTCAGGGGTCATGTTTCCCTGATAAACTGTGTGTCCCAAAAATTCCAATTCTTTACATCCAACACAACATTTGGTTGGTCGGGCTGTTAAATTTGCCTCCCTAAGTCGATCAAACAGCATGTTCAGAGAGTCAATGTGTTCCTCAAATGTTTCTGTTGCTATAAGGATATCATCCATAAAATTTGTTATACAGGGATTATTCAGAGGATCCAATAATTTTCTCATCATTCTAGAGAAGACACTAGGCGCATTCTTCAATCCAAATGGCAATCTATTAAACTCATAGTGTCCTTCTGAGGTACTAAAAGCTAGGTATGGTCTAACCTCAGGCTTTACTGGAATCTGATAGTATCCTTTACTCAGATCCACTTTTGAGAAATATTTAGCTTTATTTAGTCTGGCAAACAGCTGATTTGTATCCGGCAATGGATCCACCTGTCCTTCTGTAATAGCATTCAGTCTCCTGTAATCTATACAGAGTCTATGTTCTCCAGAGGGCTTCCTTAAGAGTACAACACCGAAACTATACGAAGATTCACTGTGCGAAATAATTCCTTCCTTCAACAGATAGTCTATCTCTTCCTTCAAAGCTTTCTCCTTAGCAAACGGAATCGAATATGGTTTCATACAGACAGGTGTGGAGTCTATTAGTTTCATATCATATTCCAATAGGTTTGTATGCCCTGGTCGGTCTGTTAACACCTCTGCATGATTATTTAGAACCTGTTGCACTCTCTCTTTCTGAGTTTTTGTTAAATGTGTACTGATTTTCACCTGTGCTGCTGTCTCACAGGGGTGTAATGGATATTCAAATGATGAAAGTGGTTCCTTTTTTCATCTCCATGGCGATGGACAAGGTCAACAAGTGTGTCTCTTCCTGATGTTCTCTTTCCAAATATTTCTTCAGGAGATTCACATGATAGATTTTTTCTTTCCCTTCTTATCTATCTTATAATTTGTTCTAGACACCTTCTCTAGAACTGTATATGGACCCTGCCATCCAATTTGTAACTTATTCTGACTCCCAGGCAAAAGAAGCAGTACTTTCTCTCCCACAGCCAAATTTCTGTCCTTCGCCTTCCTGTTATAATAGGCAGCATGTTTCTTCCTGGCTTGTTTCAAATTTTCATTGGCAAGTTTCCAGCCAGTTTTTAAACGAGTGGTCAGCTCATTCACATATTGGTATGAAGATGTAATGTTTTCCTCTGCCTTTTCATCAGTCCACGTTCTTAACATAGCTTCGAGTGGACCTTTTATTGTGTGGACCTATTTGTCCATGCACCGGTATGGTCTCTTCCACTCGAAGCTCTATAGTGATGATTTTTCCTCCCAGAATTATCATTCACAAAACGACCGCTACCAATTCTTTTGGGGCTTTCTCCCCACTTAAAATTCTTGATGAGAGATTTCCTCCCTACATCCTCTTCCTCCAGTTTGTTTAAGTCCGATTGAGGGATTTTCGGCTTATCCTGGGGTAAGACATCTTTTTGCACTCTCCGCATAGTGGCCATTGTAAAACAGTTAAGTGAAGCTTGTCCGTGAAAAGGGGCTTCCCATTCCATTTGGTCCACTTTATCAAATCTATATTTCTTTTTATTATCAGGCCTAATTTTGCCCCGTGGCGTGTCCAGGTCCTGATCCATGTTCCCACTTGTGGGTGTTCCCTCATGTGCTATGCTACACCTTTCTACAAAATTCTCAATGTCCCATCTTGCTTTGGGCCAATAATAATTGTGAGCCACCTTTTGAATGATGGTACCTATCTTCTCATGGTCCCCATCTGGTTTCACATGTAGGCTCCTTATTAATTCTGTCCTGTATCTTTTAGGAAGTACCAGTTGTCCCTGACCTTTGGATCTAGCTCCAGTCTTCCTATACATCAACTTGTTTTTCATGTAAAAATCTCCCTTGCCTGGAGTTGTATGACAAGTTGACAATTTTCTGAAACAAGGCTTGAGTGTTTTATCCCCAGCCTGTGCCTTCCTCATCTCTTCTGGAGTGGTATCCAACATAATATCCTCCTCCTGTCTTGAGGTCGACCTGACCTGAAGGGTTGCCATATACACAGGTTTCCTTCTGCAACGGTCAGTGTCATGATTGTCCATCTTACAGTTTTTACACCACCTTTTTCCTTGGTTGAAAGATTTTCTTTCATCATATTTCCTTTCATCGAATTGTGGGAATTTATTTTTATTTTCATACCGTGGCCTATCAAATTGGTGCTTACCTTTATTTTGATCCTTAGGATCAAATTTATTAAAGTTCTGTGGTGCCCTAAAGTTATCCACTTGTTTCTTTTTATTACCTGTTAGCTCTGCTTGAGCTGCTTGATACCTTTCAGCAACATTTAGCAGCTCATCCAGCCTCTCTGCACCTTGTTCCATGAGAAACTTTCTCAGGTCTGGAGCCATGGACTCTCTTAATTGCTCTATAAGGACCATTTCCTTAAGATCTTGGGTTTTCCCCAGAGAAGTCCATTTCTCCAAGTATGTCTCTATTCGTGCAGAGAACTGGTGATAGGTTTCACCTGACAGTAGTTTAGCATTCCTAAATTTTTTCCTATAAAAATTCTGCATTCTTTTCATACCTTAACAAAAGAGCCTGCTTTAGCATGTCATAATTTTCCTGATCACCTCTGCTCATTTTTGCAAAAACTTCATAAGCTGCCCCACGAAGTCCCTGAGATAACTTTAAGCTCCACCTTTCTCTCTCTAACCCATTGTGGTGAAGTGGGATGTTATAAATACTTATAGGGAACTTAGTGTACTGACTGAGATCAGCTGTGAAGGTATCTATATCTATTAAGAGTAGTGTATTATAGATAACCTTACTTGCTACCACATATCTATATATCTCAGTCAGAATTATTCTGGAATAGTGTGATGCTACGTTATGTGTCTAGGGTATGTGTATGGTGAAGTGTAAGTCACAACAACAGACAGATAAACAATTTAATTTAATCCACTACTCTTAACAACACTGTGACACTCACATACATATAACACTCTATGAGAATAGCTTAAAGAAGTCACTCGTAACGGTTCAAATAACAATATGTATTCATTACTAGCATGAATGAATATGTGTCCTGATTCAACTACAAGGGAACCAGGAATCACAATCAATTTAAATTACAAGTTATGTACAGAATGTATTTAATATGAATATTGTAGTGACATATATTAGTACAAATGTTCTATGTGTGTCAGTTGTGTAGTAGTAAAATGAGGTAATACTGGTTTTGTTTTGTTCAAGCTCTGTTGGTATTTGTCATCATGACTTCAATAGTTTGTCTTTAGGGACCAGTATTGGAGATGTTCACAGTTCCTGATTTTAAGACAAGTAAATTCCCCTCTGAATAGTATTTTTTATAAAGTTATTTCAAGATGAGGGGACATAATGTTGAGCTCAGCTGGCCAACTCTGCTTATCTTGAGTGATGGCGGCAGGAAAGGACTCCTCTGCTCGAATTCTCCTCTGGGCTCAGGAGACACCTCACTGATAGCTAAAAAGACCAAGGAGTATGCTGTCCGACTCTGGATTCAGCAAATCTCTGACCAGATGCTGCTCAGTACCATCAAGACCACTGTCCCACAATTCATACGAATAACACAGATACGTTGATTAGCAATGAATTCTGGCACAAACTGGCACAAACTTCCATCTGCCTATGTTCCAGGCTTTTATTGAGCCAAATATAAGCTGGCTTCAACGCACTGATGCTTTATCAAGTGTATTTAAACAAGTGGTTTCGAACTAACGCTCCCAAGTGTGTATATCAGCGAGACTGGCCAATGAGCCACGTTTCGACAAGTGTTTGAAAAAATGTTATCTTTTCCCGTCTCCCCTAACAACCAAGATAGTATTTATAGCCCGACCAATCGTGGTTAGGCTTTCATTTGTTGCGCTCCAATCAATTTGAAGTTTACATGGTAGGCTATTTCTGTAACGTAAATTTTTTTCAAACACGTTAAAAAAAAATCTTATGAGCAGAAATGATTTTATGCTGTCAGGCACCCCCAATATTTTATTTTGGGTATAATTTATTAATTCCTGGACTATTTGCGTAACGTTTTACATATTATTTGTCAGCAAGCCCTAAGGAACCCAAAAATACTAATTTAAAGGAGCTACGTGGCTGCGTTCAAAATATGCAATTTCTTCTACCTCCTGTTTAGAAGATGTGCTGTCTGGGTACTGTTATGTGTTCAAACGTAAACCCATCTAATGTTGTCTTTTCTAATAAGAGTTTGTTATGATTTATAAACCTAACTCTGGGAAAGGGTAGTGTATTTTATCACTGTCCGTCTGAAAAAGTTAGTGCATGTAGACTTACACGCGTGATGGCAGCATTTGCGTATCGCGCGAAGCGTGTTTAGTGTTCGGCTTCCTCTCCCTTCTCGCTATCCTTTAGTCCAACTGTTCGTTCGTTTTGGTAACGTAATGTAGAAAAAGACATGAATGGAATTAAAATTTAGGTCATTACGCAGTCTGCCTCTTAATGTTTTTCCAAGAAATACAGCACACGTTTCATTGAAGAAAGCGGGTATAACACAGTAAGCTTTTACTATCAACGTGAAAGCGTTACAATTTGCAGACGAAGCAGAAAACAAGGGGGATTTCGAGTACATTCTTTGTGACAGCACTGTCATTTTCCCATTGCTCTTCTCTTTATTAATTTTATTTGTTAGGCTTTATATTTACCTAATAA
Organism: Oreohelix idahoensis; assembly: GCA_024509875.1. Lineage (NCBI taxonomy): Eukaryota > Metazoa > Mollusca > Gastropoda > Stylommatophora > Oreohelicidae > Oreohelix > Oreohelix idahoensis. Next base: position 204,857 of record JAMPIV010001489.1, read on the forward strand.
TTTATATATGTGGATTAGAATATTTCATGACACCTCCCCTCTTAAAACAGACATTATATGTCAGTCCTTTATTCTATATACACATAGAGAAATTTATTATTATTTCTGGGGTTTACGGTGATTCTCATCACACGGATGGCGGCTTAAAAAATCCGCTCCCAGATTGGTTTTTCCAGATATATATTCAATGCTAAATTATATGGAGCCAGAAGCAAAGACCATCGGAGTAACCTAGAGTTCTCATGCTTAGCCTGTGCTAAAAACGATAAGGTTTGTGGTCAGTTTGCAACTTAAATGCCTTCCCATATAGATAAATATTGAATTTCTTTATTGCCCATATTACTGCAAGACATTCTTTTTCGCTAGTTGAGTAGTTGATTTCAGCTTTATTCAACTTTCTGCTAGCATATGCCACTGGGCTTAATTCCCCATCCAATGCATCTGATTTCTGTAGTAAAGTTGCACCTAACCCAATATTACTTGCATCCGTCCTTACTATGAATTCTTGACTTAAGTCAGGTAATTTCAAAATGGGTTTACTTGTGAGCTTTTCCTTCAATTCTTGGTAAGTCATTTCACATTGTGGTGTCCATGTAATGCGATCTGGAAGTCCTTTACGTGTCATTCAGTTAACGGTGCACATATGGAATTAAAGTTTTTGATATACTTTGGTAGAAACCACATAATGAGACAAAGGATCTCACGTCCTTCTTGGTTTGTGGTCTCGGGGCTTTCTGTAGTTTCTCTAAATTCTTTGGGTCAGGGGTCATGTTTCCCTGATAAACGTGTGTCCCAAAAATTCCAATTCTTTACATCCAACGCAACATTTGGTTGGTCGGGCTGTTAAATTTGCCTCCCTAAGTCGAGTAAACAGCATGTTCAGAGAGTCAATGTGTTCCTCAAATGTTTCTGTTGCTATAAGGATATCATCCATAAAATTTGTTATACAGGGATTATTCAGAGGATCCAATAATTTTCTCATCATTCTAGAGAAGACACTAGGCGCATTCTTCAATCCAAATGGCAATCTATTAAACTCATAGTGTCCTTCTGAGGTACTAAAAGCTAGGTATGGTCTAACCTCAGGCTTTACTGGAATCTGATAGTATCCTTTACTCAGATCCACTTTTGAGAAATATTTAGCTTTATTTAATCTGGCAAACAGCTGATTTGTATCCGGCAATGGATCCACCTGTCCTTCTGTAATAGCATTCAGTCTCCTGTAATCTATACAGAGTCTATGTTCTCCAGAGGGCTTCCTTAAGAGTACCACCCCGGAACTATACGAAGACTCACTGTGCGAAATAATTCCTTCCTTCAACAGATAGTCTATCTCTTCCTTCAAAGCTTTTTCCTTAGCAAACGGAATCGAATATGGTTTCATACAGACAGGTGTGGAGTCTATGAGATTCATATCATATTCCAATAGGTTTGTATGCCCTGGTCGGTCTGTTAACACCTCTGCATGATTATTTAGAACCTGTTGCACTCTCTCTTTCTGAGTTTTCGTTAAATGTGTACTGATTTTCACCTGTGCTGCTGTCTCACAGGGGGTGTAATGGATATTCAAATGATGAAAGTGGTTCCTTTTTCATCTCCATGGCTATGGACAAGGTCAACAAGTGTGTCTCTTCCTGATGTTCTCTTTCCAAATATTTCTTCAGGAGATTCACATGATAGATTTTTTCTTTCCCCTTCTTATCTATCTTATAATTTGTTCTAGACACCTTCTCTAGAACTGTATATGGACCCTGCCATCCAATTTGTAACTTATTCTGACTCCCGGGCAAAAGAAGCAGTACCTTCTCTCCCACAGCCAAATTTCTGTCTTTCGCCTTCCTGTTATAATAGGCAGCATGTTTCTTCCTGGCTTGTTTCAAATTTTCATTGGCAAGTTTCCAGCCAGTTTTTAACCGAGTGGTCAGCTCATTCACATATTGGTATGAAGATGTATGTTTTCCTCTGCCTTTTCATCAGTCCACGTTCTTAACAAAGCTACATATGGACCTTTAATTGTGTGGACCTATTTGTCCATGCACCGGTATGGTCTCTTCCACTCGAAGCTTTATAGTGATGATTTTTCCTCCCAGAATTATCATTCACAAAACGACCGCTAACAATTTTTCTTTTGGGGCTTTCTCCCCACTTAAAATTCTTGATGAGAGATTTCCTCTCTACATCCTCTTCCTCCAGTTTGTTTAAGTCCGATTGAGGGATTTTCGGCTTATCCTGGGGTAAGACATCTTTTTGCACTCTCCGCATAGTGGCCATTGTAAAACAGTTAAGTGAGCTTGTCCGTGAAAAGGGGCTTCCCATTCCATTTGGTCCACTTTATCAAATCTATATTTCTTTTTATTGTCAGGCCTAATTTTGCCTCGTGGCGTGTCCAGGTCCTGATCCATGTTCCCACTTGTGGGTGTTCCCTCATGTGCTATGCTACACCTTTCTACAAAATTTTCAATGTCCCATCTTGCTTTGGGCCAATAATAATTGTGAGCCACCTTTTGAATGATGGTACCTATCTTCTCATGGTCCCCATCTGGTTTCACATGTAGGCTCCTTATTAAGTCTGCCCTGTATCTTTTTGGAAGAACCAGCTGTCCGTGACCATTGGATCTAGTTCCAGTCTTCCTATACATCAACTTGTTTTTCATGTAAAAATCTCCCTTGCCTGGAGTTGCATGACAAGTTGACAATTTTCTGAAACAAGGCTTGAGTGTTTTATCCCCAGCCTGTGCCTTCCTCATCTCTTCTGGAGTGGTATCCAACATAATATCCTCCTCCTGTCTTGAGGTCGACCTGACCTGAAGGGTTGCCATATACACAGGTTTCCTTCTGCAACGGTCAGTGTCATGTTTGTCCATCTGACAATTCTTACACCACCTTTTTCCTTGGTTGAAAGATTTTCTTTCATCATATTTCCTTTCATCGAATTGTGGGAATTTATTTTTATTTTCATACCGTGGCCTATCAAACTGGTGCTTACCTTTCTTTTGATCCCTAGGATCAAATTTATTAAAGTTCTGTGGTGCCCTAAAGTTATCCACTTGTTTCTTTTTATTACCTGTTACCTCTGCTTGAGCTGCTTGATACCTTTCAGCAACATTTAGCAACTCACCCAGCCTCTCTGCACCTTGTTCCATGAGAAACTTTCTCAGGTCTGGAGCCATGGACTCTCTTAGTTGCTCTATAAGGACCATTTCCTTAAGATCTTGGGTTTTCCCCAGAGAAGTCCATTTCTCCAAGTATGTCTCTATTCGTGCAGAGAACTGGTGATAAGTTTCACCTGACAGTAGTTTAGCATTCCTAAATTTTTTCCTGTAAAACTCTGCATTCTTTTCATACCTTAACAAAAGAGCCTGCTTTAGCATGTCATAATTTTCCTGATCACCTCTGCTCATTTTTGCAAAAAAACTTCATAAGCTGCCCCACGAAGTCCCTGAGATAACTTTAAGCTCCACCTTTCTCTCTCTAACCCATACGTGGTAGCTAATAGTTCATACCTATTTATATAGCTCTCAATATCATCGTCTTTCTCAACAAAATGATCTAAATGAAAGTTCATAGCTGAGGTTGAGGCTCCCTGAGTAACCGTAGCATCAGAGGCAAAGGGACTGGCACCATTTTCAGGAGCATGGCCTTGAAACTCAACCTCCCTTAGTCGTAACTCATGTTCCCTTTGTAATCTTTTATCTTCTGCTTCCCTTTCTGCAGCTAATTTCCTCTCTTCCCTTTCTGCAGCTAATTTCTTCTCTTCCCTTTCTGCAGCTTTTTGTCTTCTTTCCTCGGCTTCCAATGCTGCTTTAGCCTCTTTGTCAGCCTCAATCTGCAACCTCTTAGTCTCAGCCTCAGCTTGCAACCTCTTAGTCTCAGCCTCAGCTTCAAATTGTAACTTCTTAATTTCCCTGTCAGCCTCTAACTTTCTTTCGGCTTCAAACCTTCTTTCTTCGCGTTCAATAAATTTGTCACATTCCGTAGTAACATAGGCAACCATAACTTGCCCATCTAATCCTAACTCTTTTGCAGTCTGAACCGCAGCAGATCGAAATTTGGCCAGGTCCGCCATTGTCTATTATGTAAATTTATACAATGTCTAACCAACAATTCAATCTCTAATGGACAACACAGGCACCGTGAGCTCAACCTTATTTAATTCCACCCCAGGATACCTTTTAATTCTTATATTCCCTGAAGTGAATTACCCCCAATATTTTTAATAGTTAAAGATTCAAAATCCAAGAGCGAGACCCCAATATATGTGGTGAAGTGGGATGTTATAAATACTTATAGGGAACTTAGTGTACTGACTGAGATCAGCTGTGAAGGTATCTATATCTATTAAGAGTAGTGTATTATAGATAACCTTACTTGCTACCACATATCTATATATCTCAGTCAGAATTATTCTGGAATAGTGTGATGCTACGTTATGTGTCTAGGGTATGTGTTTGGTGAAGTGTAAGTCACAACAACAGACAGATAAACAATTTAATTTAATCCACTACTCTTAACAACACTGTGACACTCACATACATATAACACTCTATAAAGATATCTTAAAAGAGGCACGGATAAACGTTCAAATAACAATATGTATTCATTACTAGCATGAATGAATATGTGTCCTGATTCAACTACAAGGGAACCAGGAATCACAATCAATTTAAATTACAAGTTATGTACAGAATGTATTTAATATGAATATTGTAGTGACATATATTAGTACAAATGTTCTATGTGTGTCAGTTGTGTAGTAGTAAAATGAGGTAATACTGTTTTTGTTTTGTTCAAGCTCTGTTGGTATTTGTCATCATGACTTCAATAGTTTGTCTTTAGGGACCAGTATTGGAGATGTTCACAGTTCCTGATTTTAAGACAAGTAAATTCCCCTGCTGAATAGTATTTTTATAAAGTTATTTCAAGATGAGGGGACATAATGTTGAGCTCAGCTGGCCAACTCTGCTTATCTTGAGTGATGGCGGCAGGAAAGGACTCCTCTGCTCGAATTCTCCTCTGGGCTCAGGAGACACCTCACTGATAGCTAAAAAGACCAAGGAGTATGCTGTCCGACTCTGGATTCAGCAAATCTCTGACCAGATGCTGCTCAGTACCATCAAGACCACTGTCCCACAATTCATACGAATAACACAGATACGGTGATTAGCAATGAATTCTGGCACAAACTGGCACAAAATTCCCTCTGCTTATCTTCCAGGCTTTTATTGAGCCAAATATAAGCTGGCTTCAACGCACTGATGCTTTATCAAGTGTATTTAAACAAGTGGTTTCGAACTAACGCTCCCAAGTGTGTATATCAGCGAGACTGGCCAATGAGCCACGTTTCGACAAGTGTTTGAAAAAATGTTATCTTTTCCCGTCTCCCCTAACAACCAAGATAGTATTTATAGCCCGACCAATCGTGGTTAGGCTTTCATTTGTTGCGCTCCAATCAATTTGAAGTTTACATGGTAGGCTATTTCTGTAACGTAAATTTTTTTTCAAACACGTTAAAAAAAATCTTATGAGCAGAAATGATTTTATGCTGTCAGGCACCCCCAATATTTTATTTTGGGTATAATTTATTAATTCCTGGACTATTTGCGTAACGTTTTACATATTATTTGTCAGCAAGCCCTAAGGAACCCAAAAATACTAATTTAAAGGAGCTACGTGGCTGCGTTCAAAATATGCAATTTCTTCTACCTCCTGTTTAGAAGATGTGCTGTCTGGGTACTGTTATGTGTTCAAACGTAAACCCATCTAATGTTGTCTTTTCTAATAAGAGTTTGTTATGATTTATAAACCTAACTCTGGGAAAGGGTAGTGTATTTTATCACTGTCCGTCTGAAAAGTTAGTGCTTGTAGACTTACACGCGTGATGGCAGCATTTGCGTATCGCGCGAAGCGTGTTTAGTGTTCGGCTTCCTCTCCCTTCTCGCTATCCTTTAGTCCAACTGTTCGTTCGTTTTGGTAACGTAATGTAGAAAAAGACATGAATGGAATTTAAAATTTAGGTCATTACGCAGTCTGCCTCTTAATGTTTTTCCAAGAAATACAGCACACGTTTCATTGAAGAAAGCGGGTATAACACAGTAAGCTTTTACTATCAACGTGAAAGCGTTACAATTTGCAGACGAAGCAGAAAACAAGGGGGATTTCGAGTACATTCTTTGTGACAGCACTGTCATTTTCCCATTGCTCTTCTCTTTATTAATTTTATTTGTTAGGCTTTATATTTACCTAATAATTTATATATGTGGATTAGAATATTTCATGACACCCATACGTGGTAGCTAATAGCTCATACCTATTTAGGTAGCTCTCTATATCATCGTCTTTCTCAACAAAATGATCTAAATGAAAATTCATAGCTGAGGTTGAGGCTCCTTGAGTAACCGTAGCATCAGAGGCAAAGGGACTGGCACCATTTTCAGGAGCATGGCCTTGAAACTCAAACTCCCTTAGTCGTACTCATGTTCCCTTTGTAATCTTTTATCTTCTGCTTCCCTTTCTGCAGCTAATTTCCTCTCTTCCCTTTCTGCAGCTAATTTCTTCTCTTCTCTTTCTGCAGCTAATTTCTTCTCTTCTCTTTCTACAGCTAATTTCTTCTCTTCTCTTTCTGCAGCCTGTCTTCTTTCCTCGGCTTCTCTTTCTGCAGCTAATCTTTTGTCTTCTCTTTCTGCTTCCAATTTCTTAGCCTCAGCCTCAATCTGCAACCTCTTAATTTCCCTTTCAGCCTCTAACTTTCTTTCGGCTTCAAACCTTCTTTCTTCGCGTTCAATAAATTTGTCACATTCCGTAGTAACATAGGCAACCATAACTTGCCCATCTAATCCTAACTCCTTTGCAGTCTGAACAGCAGCAGATCGAAATTTGGCTAGGTCCGCCATTGTCTATCAGGTAAGTTTATACAATGTCTAACCAACAATTTAATCTCTAAATATATCTAATGGACAACACAGGCACCGTGAGCTCAACCTTATTTACTTCCACCCAAGGATACCTTTTAATTCTTATATTCCCTGAAGTGAATTACCCCCAATATTTTTAATAGGGAAAGATTCAAAATCCCAAGAGCGAGACCCCAATATATGTGGTGAAGTGGGATGTTATAAATATTTATAGGGGACTTAGTGTACTGACTGAGATCAGCTGTGAAGGTATCTATATCTATTAAGAGTAGTGTATTATAGATAACCTTACTTGCTACCACATATCTATATATCTCAGTCAGAATTATTCTGGAATAGTGTGATGACTACGTTAGGTGTCTAGGGTATGTGTATGATGAAGTGTAAGTCACAACAACAGACAGATAAACAATTTAATTTAATCCACTACTCTTGACAACACTGTGACACTCACATACATATAACACTCTATGAGAATATCTTAAGGAGTCACTGATAACTTTTCAAATAACAATATGTATTCATGGTTATCATAAAGGTATATGTGTCCTGATTCAAATACAAAGGAACCAGGAATCACAATCAATTTTAATTACAAGTATATGTACAGACTTTATCAATATGAATATTGTAGTGACATATATTATTAAAATATCCTATGTGTGTCAGTTGTGTAGTGGTAATATGAGGTAATACTGGTTTTGTTTTGTTCAAGCTCTGTTGGTATTTGTCATCATGACTTCAATAGTTTGTCTTTTGGGACTAGTATTGGAGATGTTCTCAGTTCCTGATATTAAGACAATTAAATTCCCCTCTGAATGTTATTTTTATAAAGTCATTTCAAGATGAGGGGACATAATGTTGAGCTCAGCTGGCCAAATCAGCTTATCTTGCGTGATGGCGGCAGGGAGGGACTCCTCTGCTCGAATTCTCCTCTGGGCTCTGGAGACACCTCACTGATAGCTAAATGGACCAAGGAGTATGCTGTCCGACTCTGGATTCAGCAAAGCTCTGACCAGGTGCTGCTCAATACCATCAAGACCACGGTCCCTGTAAACAAGAAGGATGTACCTTCTACTTCATAACTAATTGATACTCTAGTTCTACACTGAGCACAATACAACACAAACATTGAGTTCAGAGCGTTAGGCCAACTGTCAGCTTCATCTGAAATACTTTATACCAGTATTTACCTCCTTAATGGTTACCACGCCTCTGCACTTCCAGCATTATTTCTGTCTAATCAATCATCCAGGTGTCAGTGTACTATTTGGCCATTCCATGCCGTTTTACTTCCCTCCGACACCCTCTGTTCAGGCTGGAGCATTATAGGCTTTATCTCCTGTTTGCCACTGAACTACACATATATATACAGGCATAAATTAACAATTTACATTCAATTTTCATTAAAAGATACTGAATGGTTCAAGCTTACCACAATTTCATGGAAATAAACACAGATACGTTGATTAGCAATGAATTCTGGCACAATTACTGGCACAAATTCCCATCTGCTTATGTTCCAGGCTTTTATTTAACACCAATATGAGCTGGCTTCAACGCACTGTTGCTTTATCAAGATTATTTGCACTAGTGGTCTCGAACTAACGCTCCTAAGTGAGTATATCAGCGAGTCTAGCCAATGAGGCCACGTTTCGACAAGTGTTTGAAAAAATGTTACCTTTTCACGTCTCCCCTAACAACGAAAGATAGTATTTATAGCCCGACCAATCGTGGTTAGTCTTTCATTTGTTGCGCTCCAATCAATTTGGAGTTTACATGGTAGGCTAATTCTGTAACGTAAGATTTTTTTTCAAACACGTTATAAAAAAATTTTATGAGCAGAAATGATTCCATGCTGTCAGGCATCCCCACTATTTTATTTTGGGTATAATTTATTAATTCCTGGACTATTTGCGTAACGTTTTACATATTCTTGGTCAGCAAGCCCTAAGGAACCCAAATATCCAAATTTAAAAGAGCTACGTGGCTGCGTTCAAAATATGTATTTTTTACCTCCTGTTTCGAAGATGTGCTGTCTGGGTACTGTTATGTTTTCAACCGTAAACCCATCTATTGTTATCTTTCCTAATAAGCGTTTTTTATGATTTTAAAACCTAACTCTGGGAAGGGTAATGTATTTTATCACTGTCCGTCTGAAAAAAAGTTAGTGCATGTAGTCTTACACGCGTGATGGCAGCATTTGTGTATCGCGCGAAGCGTGTTTAGTGTTCGGCTTTCTGCCTCTCCCTTCTCGCTATCCTTTTGTCCATCTGTCTTTTGATCTTGGTAACATAGTGTAGAAAAAGACATGAATGGAATTTAAAATTTAGGTCAACTTGCATATTTCAAGGTTTTTCTTAGAAAGGCAGCACATTTTATTGTGTGTTTGGGAAACGCGTGTATGTTGCAGAAGGCCTTTAATATCAACGTGAAACGTTACAATTTGCATACGCAGTAGAAAACAAGGGGATTTCGAGTACAGTCATTGTGACAGCACTGTTCTTTACCATTCTTCTTCCTTTATTTATTATATGTATTTATTAGGCTTTATATTTACTTGATAATTTATATATGTGGATTAGAATATTCCACGACACCTATGTATTGCTGCTTAGCATTAAAAAAATTCCTCCATCTGCATTTTCAGTTGTGCTAGTTGCTGAGGAGCGGTCGAGTGGTCAGAATGCTTGCTCCTTGGGGGCGAAGGACCTGATTTGATAGCAGGTCAAATTACGCTACAGTTTACTCAGCTGTAAAAATGTGTACTAGACTCCACCCTCAAACAATGGCTGCTGTATAGTTTTACAAATTAACCAATTACACTTTTGAACTTAAATTATTTCTCTCCACCATGCACAAACAGGACATCAAGCTCCATTACAAGAAAGGTAAAGAATCACGTTACACGCCCATTGAGGCATATTGGGAATATGGTGTTAGGCCCATATTTTCTTGACCATCGGCACACTAGGGGTGATGTGGTCAGCATCACGCCGGCCACCTAAACCTTCCCAGAGTTGCTCTGGTACCCAATTCATGACGCTGGGTCGACCCCAGAACCGTTTAAGGTCTAAAAAATCCCACCTCAACTGGGGATCAAACCATGGACCACTGAGCTAGGAAGCCAGTGCACTAACCACTGCATTACGTCTGCTCCCTAAATGCCATTATGGGCTCACAAAATTTCTAGGTGCATACGTAGATGACAACACAGAACATTCATTCATCATTCATAACCCTCCACTATATGTAGATGACAACACAGAACAGCCTTCAAAAAATATTTTAGCAATTAAACTAACATTTGTATAGTAAAAAAAAAATCTACATGCAACTGTTTTTGTGAAAAAAATGTTTCATAAGAAACACAACCTATGAAGATTTTAAGTCAATTTGAAACTCATAAAAAATATTGAAGGTGTATTTAAAAACAAGCTGTTCCTGAGTATGATGGGAAGCATTGCTAATTAAAATGTCGCATGGAACAAAAATACTAGAACAAATCAGAAGCATATCAGCTAGTCAGGACTTCTTCAAGGTTTTTTTTTTTTTTTTAAATAAAATTTTGCCTTGTTTTGGCGAGGTGCATCCTGTTCAACCTATTCGGTTATATTAGGGCGCATGTCCAAATATAAAAGACCTTTAGGTGTGATTCATGCACTAACTTCATCAAGGGAAAACCAAGTCAATGTAGGCCTCTACTGTTTTATTTTTGTAGTTTATTAAAATTGTTCCATCTCTTGTGAGTCACTATGAGTCACCAAAAATCACAATTTTGTTTTTATATGATGAAACAATATCACATTCAACCTCTGCCTACCTACCTAGCTGTCTCCTTGCCTACATATCTAGCTGTCTATCTACCTAATGGAGTCAGCCTGAAGATCATTAACTTATTAAAGAAAACTTATAAAGACATGACATGCAGAGTTCTTCATGAAGGACAAATTACAGAACCATTCTGGATAAGAACAGGAGTGCAACAGGGATGCCTCTTCATTTCTTTTCTTACTAGCAACAGATTGAGTTATGAAAACATCAACGTCACACAACAGAAGTGGAATCTGCCCAAAACAGCATGATTATCTAGATTTTTCCCTATGACGTGGCTCTTTTGTTCCATAACCATAATTAAGCCACAGCAATTGAGTCTGAAAATATACAGGGAAAAGATAATGATAATGAGAATAAATGCAAGAAATTATAAAAAAAAGGTTGAACTTGAAGAAACACCACTACAAGATGTAGAATCTTACACATATCTTGGCAGCAATATAGACAAAGTTGGATAACAATAAGAATATAACAAGCAAGATAATCTTTCATTGCATTAGGAAACTATGGAGATCAAGAGAAATCAAGTCCAACACAAAGATAAGAATCTTCAACTCAAATGTCAAGTCAGTCCTATTGTATGGCTCTGAGACATGCAGAACAACAAAAACAAAAACAACAACCAAAAAGTTACAGACCTCCATAAATAGGTGCTTGCGTAGAATAGAAGGATTGAAATGGTATGATAAGGTCACCAATGTGGAACTGATGACAAGAACCAGACAAGTGCCCGTAGAACAAAAGATAAGAAGACGCTGGCGATGGATAGGACATACATTGAGGAAACCTTCTGATAGTCCTTGTTAAGGAATCCTCAGGGAAAGAGAGGCAGAGGTAGACCATAAAACACACGAAGAAGAGAACTGAAGACAAAAGTGAAAATTATGAGGAAGACATGGAAAGAACTTGAGCTGATGGCACAGGACAGGAAGACTTGGCATGTGTTTGTTGAAGGCCAATGCTCCTTGCGGAGCTTGTCACAGATGAAAATAGTGCAGCAGTAATCATCCACTTTTGCCCCTCCCCATCTAGTTTATATAATTTTTTGCTACATGAACAAAGGATTCACCAGTGCAATTAAAACGTGGGCCATCTGGCAATTAAGCCCTATGTGAAACAGAAAGCGAAGCGCGGAGCATGGCGTAATAGATTCTTTGATCAGGGGAACACAGAATATTCAGTCTGAGACAGACCTTGGATTGTAAAACTTTCAGGGAAGTGATTGCATAGCTGATATTCGGCAAAGCGGAGATGATGAAAGTCAAGAGGTGGTAAAATTACCTTTGATTCAAGAAGAGAACGGCAAATTGGCTCGGCTTTGGTAGTAGGTGTGACTTTCACATTAAAGAACGATAGTACGGAACATATCAATATATACCATATCTCTCCGATAGCCACGATCAGTTACCAGAAATCTATCTTAATTCACTAGCTCGTTATCTTAAGATTTCTCGTACAGAGTGACAATTATTAGATTTTCGTGGAGTGTTTCAGTTTTCTGATTGCAGTAATTTATATACTAGCTTTAAAGTGATTTAGTGTGTTTAAAGTTTTATCATGTTTCACTGAGATGTTCTGTGCTAATTAAATAACTTATAGCTAAATTTTCCAGCCGTAAAGTAAATTTAATTACTCGCTATTTTCCCAGTAAGAGATGTTTTAAATTGACTAGTAAAGGTAAAGGAACCCGTTACAAGCCCATTGAGGCATATTGGGAATATGGTGTTAGGCCCATATTATCTTGACCGTCGGCACATGAGGGGTGATGTGGTCGGCATCACGCCGGCCGCCTTAACCTTCCCAGAGTTGCTCTGGTACCCATTTGGGGCTGGGTTGACCCAGGAGCCGTTTGTGGCCTAAAAAATTCCCGCCTCATCTGGGGATCGAACCACAGACACTGCACTAGGAAGCCAGTGCACTAACCACTATGCTACTGCGGCTCCCAAATTGACTAGTACATACATTAAATAACTGTCTACTGACGGCATATATTATTTACTTCTATCCATTTTTTTTGTAATTTTATAAATGACTAGTGTTAACAGAATGATAGGATAAGCTAGACACGTGTGTTTTAAATCTAATATTATAACAGTGGTGAAGAGGTCCTATTTTAACACGTGTTAGATATGATATTGATAATTTGGTTAAATGTTTATATTCTCTTTTATATAGGCTGGTCAAAATCTGAGTACTAGCGGCTTTTCTTATGGGCATATGAACTTATGATCATACGAACTTATAATATTATAAGCATCCAAGAATATTTAATATTGATGAGCTTCTTGTTGTGACCGGTGCGGTCTAATTTTCCTCATTTCCATGAGAGAAACCAGAATAGAACCACTGAATTATAATATTAACTGGGCCAGAACCATTACCAGATTTACTTATACAAATCTCATCAGCCAGCTGTGGCGCAATATATTGTCAGCAACATTTGTGTAACTTAAACCTAGCGTTTCCGCCACCTGAGGCTGAACAACCTAGGAACTGTATATGTTCTATTTATCCTACACCGGCGATCCCCATGCATGAACCTTACTCCAACCAACTGAAGGCATAGATAACTTATTATATCCAGTACAAATTTAACATCGACTCTAGCGACTCCTGTGAAATTTGCAGTCAGCAACTATGGAGAGTCTGGGGCTGGATTTGGCAAACTTAAATTTGACACTAAATATTATATATTACTTATTAGCAGTGGCGGCTTTCTTTAATGAGCTGTTGAGCTGCAGCACCCCCTGTAAAAAAAGGACTGCCATACTGTCTCTACTACATTATAATACATAATCCGGACAGACCAAAAAATACAAAAAATTGAGGTTACACCGGAAGGGTTAAATACAAAACAAAACAAAAATTATCTAACACCGTATTGTGGCAAGTGCTGCAAACGATGACAATTCAAGTGACCTTGACCTCTTATAAGCGAATGCTTGTTATACACACAGCAAGAGGCCAGCTGCGATTGGGTTGAATTTATTTAACTAGTGCTGCAACGGAACACAGCTCAAGTGGAAATTATCTCTATCAAGCGACTGTTTACGTGCGCGCTCACCACAATACCGCAAAACATTGGTCAATTGCATTGTTTTGAGATTAATTTAATGCTGATATTTTCTTGTGTGCTGAATTATTATAGAAATGAGTGAAGTAACTGTTACATATTTACAAGAAATTGTTTTTTCGCGATTGTCGTTGGCTGAAAAATGCCGTGTAAAAACACTAGGTCGGCCTCTTCCGAATCTAAAAATGATCCAGACCTCGACTAGCAGGAACAGTACATACCAGAGAAAATTTAACAGAGAAATTTATGAACATCATGACTGGTTGTGTGGCTGTAATGTAAAGAATGCATTATTTTGTTTTCCTTGTTTACTTTTCAACGGTGATACTACATGGACAACGACAGGCGTAACAGATCTGATACATTTGCATAGCAAGCTTCAGAAACACGAAAATAGATACGTTGTAGCATTGGGGATGCTGGGGACAGTGGATATTTCTTCACAGTTAAGCGAGGCATACAAATTAAATATTAATAAACACAATGAAGAGGTGAAAAGAAACAGAAACATTCTTTCAAAAATAATTGACTGCATAAACATTTGTGGGAAATTTGAACTTCCACTGCGTGGTCATGATGAAAGTTTGGAGTCTGCTAATCAGGGCGTCTTTAGAGGATTACTAGACTTTGCTTCTAAACTGGATGATACATTGTAAACTCATTTTGAAACTGCCACTGTTTTCAAAGGACATTCAAAAACAATTCAAAACGAGCTTCTACAAGGTATCCTGGAAGTGTGCAGAGCTCAAATTGCTTTCGACATAAGCAAAGCAAAATTCCTTGCTGTTATGACGGACGACAAAACAGATGTTGCAGCAACGACACAACAAGTTCTTGTTTTTCGTTATGAGCATGAGGGTCAGGTGCACGAAAGATTTTGGGGATTTAACAACCCTATTTCACAGAATGCTCAAGGTCTGTCAGAATACGTTTTACTACAACTGATTTTTATTCTGAAAGATGGCTATACCAAGCTAATAGCTCAAACCTATGACGGTGCCGCTGTAATGAGTGGAGAGAAAGGTGGAGTACAAACTATAATTAAACAAAAGTACCAACATGCTCATTTTATTCACTTTTACGCACACCAGCTAAATCTAATAATGCAAAAAGCTGTATCACAAAATTCAGAAGTGCGTATTTTCTTTCACACATTGTCAGGAATACCTGCATTTTTTTCAAGATCACCACAATGACTCTCGGTTCTGCAGAAAAAGTGTAAAAGAATTCCGTCAACATGTAACACTAGGTGGAATTTCAACTCCAGGACTGTTTCCACAGTCTATGAAAACAAAGATGAACTGAAAGAATGTTTTGGTGAGTTGCGCGAGTCAGGTAATTGTGCAACAGTCTAGGCAGCGACTGGACTTCTCCATGTGTTGAATGATACCGATTTCTTGTTTTGGCTTTCCTTCTTCCACCGTATCATGCCACATGTTGATGTTTTGTATGATAAACTTCAAAGGCGCAATGCTAATTCTTTGACAGTTTATTCAGCAGTGCAGGATTTTCATCCTGTGATTTCAGGTATCAGAAATAACATTGACATCTCTGTTAACTTCCACGATTCAGAACAAACAACAGATTCTAGAAAACGTAAAAAGAATATTGATCTAAACAGTCTTGTTAAGGAAGTATGTGATACAATTTGCTTTCAAGCAAAGGAACGATTTGCGTTTACTGGTCATCTTTCCGCAGCAAGATTATTGTTCCAGAACAATTTCCTCTTTACAGTCGAGAATTCCCGTCAAGAGAACTTGATGAAACTGTAGCGGCATACCCGATGTTGAATAAAGAGAGACTTCGGACCGAGCTATCCGTACTTTATGAAATGGAAGAGTTTCATCACTTTTCGGGGCCTTTCAAAATTCATGAAATAATTTTAAAAAGTGGACTACAAAATTCTCTTGCTGAAGTAAATTGTCTTGTGAAAATCATACTCACAACCCCTATGACATCAGTAGAACCAGAGAGATGTTTTTCTACACTACGGAGCTCCTACGGAGCACCATACCTGAAAACCGCCTTTCAGCATTACCCATGCTAAGCATCGAGAGTAAAATGATTGATTCCTGCAGTGATTTCAATGACAGAGTTATTGAAGTTTTTGTAACAAAGAAAGACAGAAAAATGGACTTGACTTTTAAATAGGTTAGACACATTTGTGTCTGGGTTGATATTTGACATGGTGGTCACAATTTGTGAGTGTTATGTATAGTATTTTTAATGACTGAACAGTGCAGCACCCCCAATGACAACCCCCTGGAACCGCCACTGCTTATTAGTGTATTTCCTTGGAATGCCTGCGACAACTACTAGGGTAAGTGTATCTGAAAGTGGCCATTGCGTGTATGTGAATTGAATGAACAGAGAAAGAAACTTATGTCTTTTGTTAACATATACTTATATGGTTTCTTCTCTCTTTTTTTGTATCTCAATAATCTGATTAGTCACGGGATAGTTTACATTAGGAACCTATTCTTTTCCCACACTGACTATTTCATAACTTATTGTTAACCTTTGATCTTTTGGGTTAATTAACCTCTGTTGGGATCATCCTTTCTTTTCCTTTACCATAGGGGAGAACCTATTTGATTAATTTTCATTTTGTCTGTAAACCAGGATCTCTTGATGCATATGATTTATGTTGTGATTTTTTATTTATAATAAACTTTATTACCAACGGGCTGATCACCCGTTTGCCAGTCACTTCGATTACGGAAACAACAGCAAATGGATTGAATTGCCATTGCCCTAAAGACGCCAATAGGCGTGATGGGAAACAATGGCAAAGAAAACCTATCTGCTGTTGCCCTAAGACGCCACTAGGCGTAATGGCCACTGACTGCTTTGACGGTCGGCGGCTAAGGACGGAAGAAGAAGAATAAACTTTATTAAACCTTTAGTTATTGTGTCGTGTGGTGGGGTTTGATGTTATTTATTGTTGTTGTTATGTTTACTTAGTGTACTGAATGAGGTCAGCTGTGAAGGTCCCTGAGGATAACAGTTTATATGAGTTTACAGAGTACCTTGCTACTACCACCTACGACCTCAATCAGACTTATTCTGACTAGTATGTCTGATAGCTACGTCTAATGTCTAGGGTAATGAAATGTGGTGTGCTGGTAATTAAATACACAAACACACACACACAAACACTAATATTAATATCTATGATCAAGTCAATTAACACTGTGTTTTAAATTTAGAAATTACAATTTTTTAAAAATTTATTTTGTCCTGAACCAAGTTTTTCTTCTGGTCAGGACTTTTAAATCAATATGAATCAATTTCAATAGAATTTACATATAATCGAGTAAACACATGAAAGACTTGTACATATACATAATTTAAATTTGCTAATATTGGTACTAAACTAAAAGTCTTTAGGAACTAGTGCTGGATGTCGGGTCGGGGTATTTGCATCATACCCATGTCTTTAGTTAACAGTGTTCATTTGCTCTTTAAACAGAATTAATGGTGGGACAAGTCTCTTAATACACAATGGAGTTTCTATTATATTATATTCGTTGATGAATCTCAGCAGGCCAGGTCTTTAATACTTAACTGGCCTGTGACGATTGAAGAAAGTTGTTCCTTAGGCCCACTCCTCACTTGCTCTGAGGTAGTATGGTAGGCATCTCATTTCATACAATGGTGTATTCGTCAGAACATCTGGCACTAGCACAGTGCCAGACAAAGAAACTCACAATTCAAAATGAAAACACACAGGTACGTTGAAAAAGCACAAACTCAGCTGAGCTGCTGGCTAGACTAGGGCGTCCCACTACTACTAGCACATATATTCAATGGACGACAAACTTCTTAGCCTCAACGATCTGTAACTTTAGTGAATGCAAAGCTAACATCTGTTTGCTAGTTTGCCACTGAACAAATCAGTCTTTTGTCAATAACTTCCATGTTATCTGTCCGTCCTTTTATTTGAAAGCATATTATTTATCAGGAAAAGATAAGCTCTTAAACTAGCTAATTTTTGTGATTCTAAACCTATTAATAAGAAATTCCATATTTTTTTCTCCATGTTAGTCTTGAAATCTTTACTACCACTCGTTCACTTCTTTTCCATGTACTTTCAAGCTAATTACGAGAGTCTCTCGTAGTACGTGAGAATTTACGTCATTCGCAATAAGAGCTAAGCCTGTTTTCGTGACAATTGGCTACATGTTCTTACTTTTACATCGTATTTCAAACTACCAACTACAAGTTCGCGCGTATGTTAGGTTTAGATTCAAACGCGTGCAGACGGCATCATTTTCTTTCTTCCCTCCTTTTCTTACCCCGTCTAAACGAATAGGCCTTTAGGGTCCTCATGTTATAATTAGTTTTTTTTTTTTTTCAATGACACTAGAAACGATGGTACGGTCTACCACAATCAACGCGCCTGTGGCGTGGGCGAAGAAGCCGCAGCGTAACTTAACTATATTTTATCCCTACATTTTATTTTAACTTTTATATTTATAATGGAGGATTTTATCGCTGTATCAATGTATTCCACCACATGTCGGTCAACCCATATCCACTATATGTTATCCATAGTTTGTTTCACGTTCGTGAGTATTTGTCACAGAAGTGTGTGCATGTGAGTGCAGTGTAACTTGTATTTTCGTACAAGGAGAGAAAATGCGTCTGATTTAAATATCGTCGTCCAGATAGGCTGGATTAGATAAATTATTCTATCCAGAGACTGTCCTTTCTTTTACACGATCACCTTTGTGATAAAAACTATATCTTACCCCTTACTTTCACATTGTCATCACTATCACCTCTGATCAGACAGGGCTATAAACATCTATTACCTATCTGATAATTCATCCACGACAGAGCTAAAGGGTATTGATTGATTAGTCTATCTAAGACCTAGGTTTCTATCTATACACCTAGCTGTCTCCTTGCTGACAAACCTAGCTGTTTCCTTGCTGACAAACCTAGCTGTCTCCTTGCTGACAAATCTAGCTGTCTCCTTGCTGACAAACCTAGCTGTCTTCTTGCTGACAAACCTAGCTGTCTTCTTGCTGACAAACCTAGCTGTCTCCTTGCCTATGTAACTAGTTGTCTATCTACCCAATACCTATCTGTGTCCTTGCCTACATACCTAGATGTCTTCTTGCCTATGTAACTAGTTGTCTATCTACCTAATACCTATCTGTGTCCTTGCCCGCATACCTAGCTGCCTACATACCTAGCTGTCTCCTTGCCTACATACCCAACAGTCTGCCTATATAACTAGCAGTCTACCTGCCTACTTTCAAAGAACTTACCATTACAATTATTACAAGACTTCTTGCAGAAGAGCAGGTTGTATCTGGGATTGCTGTCACAAAAACCATGCTTGGCCCATCCAGCACATCCAGACTGAAAATCCTCGCAAGAATTCACTGTACCTGGAAAGAGGAAATTTCTTAAATTTGTCAGCCGTCTGTCAGAACAAAGACCACAGTTTTTTCCAGGTCAGTGTATTAGCCCCACAGCTTCTGCCCAAACTCAGCACTCTTCGGCCAGGTCTGGCATCACAGGCCATCGTTGGCTGGATGGTTTTGGAGAATGTGTTCAAGGGGTCTGTATTCCGGTTCCACATGGACATTCATTAGTGTGGGATATCCTGAGATAATATAGATGGCCTTGTAATCTGCAGTGGCCAGTTCTCAGGCAGAAAATGATGGTCTGCTGGTGTCTATGAAGCTGGTGGATTGGGTCAGATCTGTTATTTATATCTCACTACACACCTGAGGTATCAGGAATCCTGTTCCTTTTTTTAAATCTTCTCAGAGATCCCAGGGAACAACTTGGGGTTGCTGATGAATTAGGCATGCTGGGATTTTCAGAAATGAATTTAGATACAACTTATTAAGATGCAGTGAACTGAATCGTTTGAATTAATGGGAGGCATCCACTCTTTCAGTCACTTACATGCTCACTTACACGCTCATTTATTTGCTTGCTTGCTTGCTCACTGCCTCATCCACCTGCTCACAGACCCATTTACTTACTTCTAAGGGATACAAAGAAATTCAAGCTGCTCTTGCATTGATTCCAAGATCAAATATCTAACCAAGACCTTGAAATACCTCCACATGGTGCATCCAGGAAATGGGCAGCCTTCGAGTTGCCTGGCCAATGTTTCAGGAATCAACTAGCTATACCAGAGAGGCCCACCATCACGATTCCCTTGATGGGGAAACATGTTGAGAACCCTGCATACACACTAAGACTGGATGAATCACTTGAGCCTCCAGGCGTAACTCCATCTTGTTGCAGAAGGACAACAATGAATTTATGACAGGCAAGGAAGCTGGGAAGTAACTCTGGGCAGGACGTGATGATTCCTTTGGAGAGCCCAGAATCAAAGCAAAGAATGTTAGCCCTGCACATCTGGAGAGCTGATACGGATGGCGAGGAATGCAGAGTAGGCCACACCCCTATCCCCATTAGCTTGAAACTAACTAGACGAGAGGATCCTTTAAATGTTCACTAAGCCGGGATAACATACACAGGAAAGAAACTTAAGCTCATGACTCAACAACTTTTGGAATGGCAGAAAAGCCATTGTAAAAGCCTATATCTACAATGTAGATAATGCCAAGGAATTTTCACCTTGGCATTGGCTGCAAAGAATGAATAAGGCAAGAACAGCCTTCTTTAGCCTAAACAACATCTGGAAGTCCTCCCAATACAGCACAAGCACAAAATTAAGATTATATCAGAGCTGTGTGCTTTCTGTGCTTCTCTATGGTGCGGAATGCTGGAGAGTTACAGAGAAGGAAATATCGAAATTGTCCTCTTTTCACACAATATTCCTAAGAAAAATTCACCGAATCTTTTGGCCGAATACCATCACTAACCAAGATCTGCTTACTCGTAGCAAGCAAGAGGACATGCACACCGTCATAGCTGGCAGATGCTGGAGCTGGGTTGGCCATGTCCTCAGAAGAGACCCCGATGCCATCACAAGAACAGCTATGCTTTGGACCCCTGAAGGAAAACGAAAGAGAGGCCGACCGAAAACAACCTGGCGGAGGACTGTGGAGGCTGAGATGCAAAGAATGAACCAGAGTTGGGGCACTGTACGAAGGATGGCCACCGACCGAGCAAAGTGGAATCAATTTGTTGTTGCCCTACAAGACGCCACTAGGCGTGATGGCCACTGACTGCTTTGACGGTCGGCGGCTAAGGATCAAAGAAGAAGAAGAAGATTGGCTGCAAAAGAGCAACAAGCTTAGCAGCCCTAGTTAAACAAACAACAATATCTTACTTCCAACTAACTGACTCACCTATTTCTAACTCGCGGACTCACACAGTCTTACGCGTTTACCTTCACACAGTGACTCACCTGCGTCTGTGTCTGTATTTTTTGATCCCTTGTTGCCACTAGTGTCAGCTCCACCACAAGCTTGGCATGACTTGGCACAGTTTTTCTTCATCCAGCCTGGATTGATGTTGCAGTGGTCATTACTGGCCCAGATGTCACATTCCGTGTCGGACCTGTGCACATTTCTGCATGTGGCTGGTGAGTACACAATTCACAGGAACAATTGTCAGATTTAAGTCCCCTGTCCTGACTGCAAAATAAGAACAGATACGAAAATAGACCAACTCCACAGAACCTTGGTGATAGTTAACAATCATGAGAACAAACAAAGTCAGGTTGCTAGGACACATCACAGCAGTAAAAATAAGAATAACATAAGCTGACAAATTCAGGAGGCAAGAGCAAGGTAGCTTTAACTCTTCATGTTCTCCATGCTGTGAGAGTGATCCAATGTGTAGTCTGATATACATGAGCTGGTCTCTTGAGTTTTGAAAACAAATGCTAAATTTTGCAGTTTTAAGACAAATGCTCAATTTCGCAGGTTTGAAGACAAATGCTAAATTTTGCAGTTTTAAGACAAATTGTAAATTTTGCAGTTTTAAGACAAATGCTAAATTTTGCAGTTTGAAGACAAATGCTAAATTTTGCAGTTTTAAGACAAATTGTAAATTTTGCAGTTTTAAGACAAATGTTAAATTTTGCAGTTTGAAGACAAATGGTAAATTTTGCAGTTTGAAAACAAATGGTAAATTTTGCAGTTTGAAGACAAATGGTAAATTTTGCAGTTTGAAGACAAATGGTAAATTTTGAAGTTTTGAAGACAAATGGAAAATTTTGCAGTTTTGAAGACAAATGGAAAATTTTGCAGTTTTGAAGACAAATGGTAAATTTTACAGTTTTGAAGACAAATGGTAAATTTTGCAGTTTGAAGACAAATGGTAAATTTTGCAGTTTTGAAAACAAATGGTAAATTTTGCAGTTTGAAGACAAATGGTAAATTTTGCAGTTTGAAGACAAATGGTAAATTATGCAGTTTGAAGACAAATGGTAAATTTTGCAGTTTTGAAGACAAATGGTAAATTTTGCAGTTTGAAGACAAATGGTAAATTTTGCAGTTTGAAGAGAAATGGTAAATTTTGCAGTTTGAAGACAAATGGTAAATTTTGCAGTTTTGAAGACAAATGGTAAATTTTGCAGTTTGAAGACAAATGGTAAATTTTGCAGTTTTGAAGACAAATGGTAAATTTTGCAGTTTTGAAGACAAATGGCAAATTTTGCAAATGGTAAATTTTGCAGTTTGAAGACAAATGGTAAATTTTGCAGTTTGAAGACAAATGGTAAATTTTGCAGTTTGAAGACAAATGGTAAATTTTGCAGTGTGAAGACAAATGGTAAATTTTGAGGTTTTTGAAGACAAATGGTAAATTTTGCAGTTTGAAGACAAATGGTAAATTTTGCAGTTTTGAAGACAAATGGTAAATTTTGCAGTTTTGAAGACAAACGGTAAATTTTGCAGTTTGAAGACAAATGGTAAATTTTGCAGTTTGAAGACAAATGGTAAATTTTGCAGTTTTGAAGACAAATGGTAAATTTTGCAGTTTGAAGACAAATGGTAAATTTTGCAGTTTGAAGACAAATGGTAAATTTTGCAGTTTGAAGACAAATGGTAAATTTTGCAGTTTTAAAGACAAATGGTAAATT
The DNA here is from genome assembly GCA_024509875.1 of Oreohelix idahoensis. Classification (NCBI taxonomy): domain Eukaryota; kingdom Metazoa; phylum Mollusca; class Gastropoda; order Stylommatophora; family Oreohelicidae; genus Oreohelix; species Oreohelix idahoensis. Next base: position 227,706 of record JAMPIV010001489.1, read on the forward strand.
TTGCAGTTTTGAAGACAAATGGTAAAGTTTGCAGTTTTTGAAGACAAATGGTAAATTTTGCAGTTTTGAAGACAAATGGTAAATTTTGCAGTTTGAAGACAAATGGTAAATTTTGCAGTTTGAAGACAAATGGTAAATTTTGCAGTTTGAAGACAAATGGTAAATTTTGCAGTTTGAAGACAAATGGTAAATTTTGCAGTTTGAAGACAAATGGTAAATTTTGCAGTTTGAAGACAAATGGTAAATTTTGCAGTTTGAAGACAAATGGTAAATTTTGCAGTTTTGAAGACAAATGGTAAATTTTGCAGTTTGAAGACAAATGGTAAATTTTGCAGTTTTGAAGACAAATGGTAAATTTTGCAGTTTTGAAGACAAATGGTAAATTTTGCAGTTTTTTTAAAACAAATGGTAAATTTTGCAGTTTTGAAGACAAATGGTAAATTTTGCAGTTTTGAAGACAAATGGTAAATTTTGCAGTTTGAAGACAAATGGTAAATTTTGCAGTTTGAAGACAAATGGTAAATTTTGCAGTTTTGAAGACAAATGGTAAATTTTGCAGTTTGAAGACAAATGGTAAATTTTGCAGTTTGAAGACAAATGGTAAATTTTGCAGTTTGAAGACAAATGGTAAATTTTGCAGTTTTGAAGACAAATGGTAAATTTTGCAGTTTCTGAAGACATGAAGACAAATGGTAAGTTTTGCAGTTTGAAGACAAATGGTAAATTTTGCAGTTTTGAAGACAAAGGTAAAGTTTTTCAGTTTTGAAGACCAAATGGTTACAGGCTGTTTTCTGCAGTATGCACATCCAATCAAACAATCCCACAGGAGAGCAACAAAGACTACCAAAACGATGTATTTTTGCAGGTTGATGACAAATGGTTAAATTTTTGCAGTGCTGAAGACAAATGGTACTTCTTTGCAGTCCATCACTAGTCACATGGTAAATTTCTGCAACGTAGGCTGCAGACAAACGGTAATAATTTCGACTAGTTCTAAGACATAAATGGTAAATGTCCCCCTTGTGATGACTAATGGTAAATTCTGCAGTCTAAGGAAGCGTGCATCCTTTACAGTTCATAACTCAGCACTCTGAAGACCATACATGTATAGAACGTAATGCAAGTATGCAGACAAGTGCATTAGTATCTGCCAGTCATGAAGACACCCTGGTAATTTTCAGTGTTCTGAAGACAATGTATACTATCACATGTCTGAAGACATATAGTTAAATTTTGCAGTTTGAACACAACATGGTTAAAAATCTGTACTACCTTCTTCTAGACTAACGGTATAATTTTGCAGTTTGAACACACACTGGTAATACTTGCAGCTTCTGAAGCTCAATAGTAAATCCCCATCTGCACCTAGTAGCCTAGAGGAGCAAATGCTCAGTAGTAGTCTAGTTCTCGGAACACGACAATGGTAAATTTTTTGCAGTTCCAGATCAAAGCTTAATTCTGAGTTTTGACGAGACTGGAGTCTCTCCAGTTTGAAGACAAATGGTACTAATTTTGCTGCCTGAAGACAAATGGTCCATTCTGCAGTTGAAGACTACAGTGGCTACCATTGTGCACAGTTTTGAAGACTTCTGGCTCTAATGTTGATCACCAGTCACTCACGACAAATGCTACAGCTGTTCTGGTATGCACATCAAAGCTGCAGGCGTGGTACATGGACTCCATAAAAGCTGTACATTGCTATCTATTAGATTTCCGAGGTCTTCGATCGCCACAGTTACAGGCGGCATGCTCTTTTTTAACCATGAATCTAGTCGCTACCATGGTACATGCAGACATGGTGCCTGTTTACAAGCACACTGGGCTCCATGTTCTGGAAGAACATTTACGTGGATTTGGTCTTCTTGGGTCTCCATGTGGTGTGGGGTCTGTACATCTACAGTGCTGGCTCTCTGATGGTCAACATCTACAGTAGCTATGTCTTACGTCGTATTTCACAAAGACTATAATATACTTTACATACTTAGCTCATTCACTTTTCTCACGTTTTAGCGCAGTAGAACTCTCTCTGTAATGATTCAAGCACAGATCTATCACGTATCACTGTCTTCCTCTTAGCTAAATCATAATATTTTCCATTCTTTTAGCTCCTCACGAACATCTAAACGTTACTTGTCTTTATGTATGATCAAACACATCTAGACAGGGAGTTGGGAGCATCTCTGCTAGGGTCTGGGGACTTCCCTGAGCTCTAATAATTCCCGATGATATATACGTCGTCATTAGCCGATCTTCTAACAAGTCTACAGTACATGGCCTAATAGCATACTCACTATCACATACTAGATCTACTCTGTATTCACATCATAGAATATATCTAGGCTCTACTAACTGAATCAACTGATATACTTTACATAGCTGTTTAGAGAATCATTGTCTTCATCTGTACGTTTTCCCTTTAATTACATATAAGAAACATCTATAGACACTTCTTTACTAAACTTTTTAAAGTACATCTAACAGTACAGTGCAGATTTTACTGTTCATCTCTCATTGATGAGTTATAAACTAGGGATAAGCATGGTCTAGTAAGCGAGTCGCGCTAGACTGCTATCTGATTTCTGGTCAAATCTCACAGCGCAGGTCATCTAGCGAGACTCTCAGTTAGCACAGTAAGCAGACAATTACGTTTTCTACGAGATACAACGTGATGCAATCTAGAAACAACTACAGAACTTATTACTATGGATCGTAATGATAAGCATGGCTCACAAAGAAAGGAGTCGATCTCATCTATCTCACAGCGAGCAAGTTCGAGACTATCGAAGTTGGTCTATAGCTATGTACATACGTGCTAACAGGTACATAGCATAACACTAAAATCTCAAGTACCTGCCGAATCAATCTTCATGGCGGGTTCTCATGACTAGTACTAAGCAATCATCTATACAACGAACTGAGCAGCTTTCTCATATTTCATACATTCTCAGTCATAGCACGCTAGCGTTTGTCATTTTATACCACATGTCCTCTACAGAATGTCGACATGTTCTATTGATTCCCAGGCAGATGCAGACCCTCCCATTAATCAGCCAGGAAGACAGAACGTTAAGCATAGACGTCGAACATCAATGTCTGTGCTAAATCTATGCTTTTGGGTTCGTCATACTTTAGGTCATGTCTGACTCGCGCTAGACACTTCTCTGGGCTTGTGTGTGTGTATCTTGTTCGGCATACGAGTACTCTACATAATGTGTATATTCATATCAGATGATCATATGTGTGTAGTTAGTCAGTCTTTCAAAAGTCTTTGGGTACTTTCACGTGAGTCTGCATTTGCTGCGGATGCAGCCAGCAAATGGTCTGAGCTAGTACTCTGAAGAAGCTATCTACTATCGCTTGATAATGATTGCATGTATCTCACTGGTTGCACAGCTTGTCTGCATGACCAGTTTCGTAGTTTCTGGATCTGATCAATGGTGTTGTTACAGTGATGGAAGTGGACAAGTGTCTACGATCAGCTTTCCTCTGGTCTCATTTGCAGGGATTGTCACATGACTCCCAGAGCCCAGTTCAATGCGTGAAAGCCTACTTCGCTCACACGAGTGATATGTAGCTTAGCTGTCACACTCCATCTATGAGCAATGCGCAGGTTGGTACAAGTTAAGGCATTGGAACTAGATCTGGACAATTAAGGGTATCAGACTCGCTGCTGTCCTTCATGACCACTAGACCACCAGGAACTAGACAGTTGGGCAAGAGTATCTACATATATATATAATTGTTTAAAAACATAAAAGGTAAACAGCACGAGGTGAGCAGAGGTGACTACCCCGATATGTTTGACGTACTGGACTACAGGTATAGCTGGCACACAAGGAAAAATGATGTATGAAGATGAATTAGGGAACAAACCAGAAGCCAAGCTCTTTTTACACGTGGACTGAGGTCATCAGCTTGCGAGCATTGGCGAGATTGTCAAGAGTTCGTACTGCATCTAAGTGAGGGTGACCGTAAAAACTGCGTTGTGCTGCCCATATTCTTTTCTTTGCAAAAACCGAGAGTGCTCTCTGTGAATGCTTGACAGCATATCACATCTTATTTCTGAAAATCCTCTCTGACGGCAGTAGTTTCTAGTCTTGACAGAGGCATCAGTATAGAAGTTACACATGTTCCATACAGTGAGAGATAGGATAATCGTGACTGACAGATGTACATGTTTGAAGTGAAGGACCTATGGGACAATGACGATACCTTTGACTGTTGAGCTATAATTATAAGCAATTAAAAATTAGAAGTACAGAGATATTTACACTAATCCATCTAGACCAATAAAGACTTCTTAAGGACATTGAATCTGTAGATAATAAACATTCAAAAGCAGTGAAGTCTGCTGATACGTTACTGTATCTGGGTGCAGACTTCTGAAGCCGATGACTAGGACAAAGTGGAACGAAACATCCATGAATAGCTGTCTCAAGAAGGTGCAGATGAAACTTACCACTGGTGACTGTTAGGAGGACTACATCATTCCACTCTTACGTTAGCCAAGCTGCAGGAGCTGGGAAGTTTCTGTACTACGGACTAACTAGCTACTTCAACATAAACCCCATCTAGCAAGACTTGGCAATGAAAGATAATAAAACCACTGATGTTAAGATAGATCCAAACAGATTTCACCGAGACACTACAACCTCTTCTTGAGCCCTGGACGTAGTTGCAATAGGATGTCTAGATAGAAAGTCTCATTACTGTGCCTTAGCAGAACATAATAAAATCAATATGTTCGTTTCAATAATGTTGACATGTATTTAATGTCAAATAAAGAATGTGATCACTAGAGATCTGATTAGCGCCTTTTGATGACACTACATAAATGAAGCAATATATATCAGAGACAGGACATATACTTCATCTTCAGACATGCTGTCTCGTGATGACATCAAGAAGTATGGAATATGTTCACATGTCCAGTTTGAGTGAGAGATAGCAACAAAAAACTGAATAAGGTGACTCAGCTTGACTGTGGAGGATGAACAACATCTTTGACATACAGGTCAAGTTCAGCTATGGACTGTGAGATAAACTGTGACGACAATGAGAGTAATGTCAAGTCAGCTTGACTGCTTGAGATCTACTCACACAATGAACAAGGTCAAGTAGCTTGGACTGTCGTAAAAGATGACTATACAATGCGCGATAAGTGCCAAGTCTCTGGGACTGTCTGAAGTTAACAACTATCATCTCTATGTAATTATTTAACTTCTTATAGATCACTGTAGAGGTCCCTTGTAAATAAACATAGTTTCAAACATAAGCAGTGATGTTTGTCTGCTGACTCTGCGGGTCATGTCTGTTAAGCACTTGCTCTACTGTTCGAAGATCCTATTTGCCTGTGTTGATGCACCACAGTGACCTCATCTTTTCGAACACAATCCCTGATACAGAGATATATGACAAAGCCTACGGTGACGTTCTTTGCAGTAAACTTAGCGCATCTTATGGGGACATTAAGACGATGGACTTGCTTCGGCAGGGACACAACTTATGTCTCAGGACATAGACTGCACATTGCATCATGGATTCTCGAAGACAGTTCATAACACAGGCACTTCCGAGACTTCGATCTTCTCCTCACCAAGGAATAAGACTTTCTTACATAAGAACTGAGGCGACATAATACACAGGACTTTTAAGCTACTTAGGCACAATGCTTGGACAGGACATAATTCACACGACAAAACACAGATGACACCTACTCAGGAGTTAAACACGTAGACATAACACACGATTCATATTGATCATTCAATTCATAAGACAGGACAGATCAGACAGTGAAGTCTTTCTTCCACTTACATGTGCCTCGTTCGTTCTGACATGCAGCGATCTTTCCAGTAGTCTACACAGTTGATCTGTCCAGTTAGTCAACTACGCATCAAGCAGCGGTATTTGCACCTCTATCGGCCGATCTATAGATAATATGTCCGCACGGCCATATAATTTTGGGGACTCCGTTAGCCTTCCCTCTAATGGAATAAAGCTCATGTGATCCATCAGACCAGGACTGCAGTGCTATCAGCTCTGTTTCCAGGACCACCACGTGCAGGTGGAATAATATGTCCTTCATCAGTCACACAAACAAACTGAACATTGTGGAAATGATCATATCCATTATTATGTCCTAGCCTGACTGTGACGTTTGACATGGATGGAAATCGTTGACCATATGATCAATCCAGTATCCTCGACTGTAGATGCGCATATGCCTAAGTCAAATTATTCGTAGTCATAGGTCACGGTCAAGTCATCTTCTATACCTGAGCAGCAGAATATTCTTATGACTCAACATATTCAAGATAGCGTAGGATAGTTTAGAGGATTCACATGCAGGCAGCTACATGACTCGGGTAATTAAAACACTTATGAACTCTGGTGCACCCATCATAGAACTTACTTTCGTCAACATCCATTAGTGGCAGAGACAATCCAGCAGAACACGTCACAATTGCAGCTCCATAGTGACTCGCAGAGAGTATAACCCCCCCAATGCCACTAGGGTCACATCGCAACCAGCGATAATAGTGAACTAGAGACAATCAGTCAGACAATACAACCAGCACATAGTGAACTGAGACAGTTAGTTATACTATATACTTACAACCAGCTACATAGTGAACAGTAGATCTGTTTCCCTTTAGACACATGGCAAAACCAGCACATAGTGCAATCCGAGACATACTTCGCAGTAGACACAACACAACCAGTCACACAGTGATAGTCTGAAGCAGTTGTCTTTACCCACGACGACAAACGACAGTGCCAGCACAGCCTGAAACTAGAGCCACTAATCACTCAGTTCCCCACACCTCATCTAACTTAGCTGAATCAGTCCCTCCTAGGTAGGACAGTAGTCCCCTCTACATCTCAGTCGAGAATCACTTTCATCTAGTTGCGTCCTCTCACTGAATCAGAGACTCCTCTTCCCAGACGGTACAACACAACCAGCACATAGTGAAAGTGCATCAATAGTCAGACATGGACATAGTCTCGAGTGAGCAAAGCTGGTAGAGGACAGGACATACACATCAGTCAGGGGGACAAAGACAGGACAACCCAGCACAGGACATAACACAGAGACATAGTCCAGTACTAGTATACACATAACAGCAAGCATTGCTCATAGTGAACAGACTGATGCGATCTCCAGTAAGATACATCAAATCGCAGCACCATAGAGAACACTTTAGCCATATCACTCAACATCAGGCAGCATGAGTGATGAACATTTAGCACCACGACAGGACCAGCCAAAATTGGTCCTCTTACAGGTACATTATGCTACCAAGTAGACTCATGCTAACTTACAAGGAATAGCATTGCAAACACAGTATACCACTACAGCTGCGCCAGTACATACAACACATGGGGCACCATAAGACAGGGTCACAAGCTCTCTACAATGTGACATCATCGGTGCCACCAATAGTCACACAGCACTTACAGGAATCGGATGCACCAAGTAGTCCGTGCTCGATATGACAGTGAGCTCATGCATCTAAAGCAAGCGGTAGTCACGTAGCCTTACAGGATTCATCTCTGCACCTGAGCGCGTGTACGCGTGCGCACTTCTCAGGAATCATGCACCAAGTGTCACAAGCACTTATAGGGACAGGGTGGAATGTGTAGTGCATGTGTGTGCCGTTCCAACATCTTAGTTCCCTACTCCTCACCGAGACTGCAGTGATGCCAGCCTGTTTCCCCAAACTGGAACATTGAGGATATGATCAGAGAATATTATGACTGTCTGTTGGTTTGACTGGTGGAAATGTTGCAATGATCATACCATAATGTTACAGAACTATGGAAGTAAATTATTGTGACACAGTGTGCAGTAATCTTTATACCTCAGCAGAATATTCTTATTTCAAAACAAAATTAGGATATTTTAGAGATTACGGCAGATTGAGAATTAAAACACTTGTGAACTCTGGTGCAGCAGAAGAAAACGCAACACATAGTGAGCAGAGACAATCAGTCAGACACATCACAACCAGCACATAGTGGACAGAGACAGTCAGTCAGGTACAACACAACCAGCACATAGTGAACAGAGACAATCAGTCAGACACATCACAACCAGCACATAGTGAATAGAGACAATCAGTCAGACACAACACAACCAGCACACAGTGAACAGTGACAGTCAGACACAACACAACCAGCACAGTGAACAGAGATAATCAGTCAGACACATCACAACCAGCACATAGTGAACAGAGACAATCAGTCAGACACAACACAACCAGTACCTAGTGAACAGAGACTATCAGTCAGACACAACACAACCAGCACATAGTGAACAGAGACAATCAGTCAGACACAACATAACCAGTACCTAGTGAACAGAGACCATCAGTCAGACAACACAACCAGCACATAGTAAACAGAGACAGTCAGTCAGACACAACACAACCAGCACATAGTGAACAGAGACAATCAGTCAGACACATCACAACCAGCACATAGAGAACATTTAGCCACATCACAACCAGCACATAGTGAACATTTAGCCACAACACAACCAGCAAAATTGGTCCTCTTACAGGAATCATGCACCAAGTAGTCCCGAGCTCTTACAGGAATCATGCACCAAGTAGTCCCGAGCTCTTACAGGAATCATGCACCAAGTAGTCACAAGCTCTTACAGGAATCATGCACCAAGTAGTCACAAGCTCTTACAGGAATCATGCACCAAGTAGTCACAAGCTCTTACAGGAATCATGCACCAAGTAGTCACAAGCTCTTACAGGAATCATGCACCAAGTAGTCACAAGCTCTTACAGGAATCATGCACCAAGTAGTCACGAGCTCTTACAGGAATCATGCACCAAGTAGTCACAAGCTCTTACAGGAATCATGCACCAAGTAGTCCCGAGCTCTTACAGGAATCATGCACCAAGTAGTCACGAGCTCTTACAGGAATCATGCACCAAGTAGTCACAAGCTCTTACAGGAATCATGCACCAAGTAGTCACGAGCTCTTACAGGAATCATGCACCAAGTAGTCACGAGCTCTTACAGGAATCATGCACCAAGTAGTCACAAGCTCTTACAGGAATCATGCACCAAGTAGTCACAAGCTCTTACAGGAATCATGCACCAAGTAGTCACAAGCTCTTACAGGAATCATGCACCAAGTAGTCACGAGCTCTTACAGGAATCATGCACCAAGTAGTCACAAGCTCTTACAGGAATCATGCACCAAGTAGTCACAAGCTCTTACAGGAATCATGCACCAAGTAGTCATGAGCTCTTACAGGAATCATGCACCAAGTAGTAACAAGCTCTTACAGCAATCATGCACCAAGTAGTCATGAGCTCTTACAGGAATCATGCACCAAGTAGTCACAAGCTCTTACAGGAATCATGCACCAAGTAGTCACAAGCTCTTACAGGAATCATGCACCAAGTAGTCACGAGCTCTTACAGGAATCATGCACCAAGTAGTCACAAGCTCTTACAGGAATCATGCACCAAGTAGTCACAAGCTCTTACAGGAATCATGCACCATGTAGTCACAAGCTCTTACAGGAATCATGCACCAAGTAGTCATGAGCTCTTACAGGAATCATGCACCAAGTAGTCACAAGCTCTTACAGGAATCATGCACCAAGTAGTCACAAGCTCTTACAGGAATCATGCACCAAGTAGTCATGAGCTCTTACAGGAATCATGCACCAAGTAGTCACAAGCTCTTACAGGAATCATGCACCAAGTAGTCACCAGCTCTTACAGGAATCATGCACCAAGTAGTCACAAGCTCTTACAGGAATCATGCACCAAGTAGTCACAAGCTCTTACAGGAATCATGCACCAAGTAGTCACAAGCTCTTACAGGAATCATGCACCAAGTAGTCACGGGCTCTTACAGTGATGGTTTATGTGGCAACTGGTTGTACACAATGAGGGTGTCATCCTCATGCACAGCACAGTTAATGCCATGTTTTATTTAGTGAACACCACCAGTAGTCAACATCATGGCACCAAACAGACAGACATGGCCAGGACAACTGAGCAAGAGGAGACTAATAAAGAATCAAGAAAAGGGTATTCTGAAAAAATTCAAAGCAAAAGTTTAAGCAGGCACCCAAGTAAAAATATGAACAGACAGCACAGAAATGGACTTGGAAGAGATGAGAATTTTAGACTAGAAAGATATCAACAATGACTGAGAAGAATGGAAACATGACTTACTATGTGGACTCCAAGACCAAAGCAAAACCTAATGCAATTTTTTTTTTTTAAAGAAAACGTATCCTGTTCAATTCTTAATGGGTTATAATTAAGATATATAGTGTAGCTAACTCAAGATAGTAATTTTTATTTCCATTATTAAAATATAGTATTATCTCGCCACTCCACTCAATCCAGACAGAGGAAATCAAAAATGTAAAATTGTGTAAATGTGTGTGACCTCCACTTTAAAAAAATGTACTCTCACAACTGCCATGTTGTTAACGAGGGCGGAAGGATGGGGAAGTTAAGGATGACACCAAATCCATCAATCATCTGTCATCTTTAACACTTGAGACACCCACCAGACTCCCACTTTCCCATCACACAATCACTGATTCTTATATTTATCTTCGTGTTATATACTGATTTACTATATTGAAGGAGTGTCATCGACCAGGGATTGGCGGCTCCTGAGCCGACCCAGCTGCAATGGGTACCTCCGAAATCGGAGAGTATTTGCCTGAATGGCGAGGGACACCTGTCTCTGTACAAGAAAAAAGGGATACTCACGTAAAATCAATGTCAGGTTAGACATTAGTAATAACCTGAGATTTCGCCTCGAGTATTAGCGGGCGTACGAAAAAAAAAAAAAAAAAACTATATTGTGCAATTCTCTAGGTCTGTCTATTCTCAACATCTGTTCTACAGTTATGGATGAATTGCAACTGAAACCTGTACTTAGCTCTATCCACATGCCATAAAACATAAAACAAGCTCAATATATGTGTGTGTGTGCGTGTATATATATATACATACAAATGCATTGTTGGTAGACAACCGTGCAAAACCCACAGAAAGAAACATATTTAGAAAAGAAAAATCTAACCTACATGAATATAAACAATTATTAAAAGAAAGCAAAAAATATATATAAATAGCTAAGTAGACTGCTACAGGTGTGTATCATAAATAACTCTTCCCTTATCATGTCTTATTAGTGAACAGGTTTTAATGTAACCATGTCAGTTTTCTATGCTGTTAAATCAATTATTCTGTATTATTATAGTCTTGTATATCTACAGTCTTATGTAACCATGTCAGTTTTCTATGCTGTTAAATCCATTATTCTGCTGTCTTGTATATCTAGTCTTATTTGTTTTTTTTTATTCTCAGCTCTTTTTTAATTTTACTGTCCAGTGAAGCCATGAAAAAAAACATTGTGGGTGGATGGTGCATGCTTTATTAAAACTGTCTATTAGCATCATAAGGCAAGCTTTGCCTGAAACTTCCCAGGATAGAAGAAAAACGTGAACGGTTAAAAACAAAACTGAGAATAGAACAAGAACAGAATTTAAGAAGACAAGGAAGACATTGACAGAACTAGAGAACCAGGATCCAGAAGACTTGAAGAGATGTGGTTGAAGACATGTCATCCACAAGGAGCTGACATGCCATCCACTGGGAGCTGATGTCATCCACAAGGAGCTGATATGTCATCCACAGGGAGCTGACATGCCATCCACTGGGAGCTGATGTCATCCACAAGGAGCTGATATGCCATCCACAGGGAGCTGACATGCCATCCACTGGGAGCTGATGTCATCCACAAGGAGCTGATATGTCATCCACAGGGAGCTGACATGACATCCACAGTGAGTTGATGTCATCCACAAGGAGCTGATATGTCATCCACAAGGAGCTGATATGTCATTCACAAGGAGCTGTCATGCCATCCACTGGGAGTTGATGTCATCCACAAGGAGCTGATTTGTCATCCACAGAGAGCTGATATGTCATCCACAGGGAGCTGATGTGTCATCCACTGGGAGCTGATGTCATCCACAATGAGCTGATATGTCATCCACAAGGAGCTGACATGCCATCCACAAGGAGCTGATATGTCATCCACAAGGAGCTGACGTGCCATCCACTGGGAGTTGATGTCATCCACAAGGAGCTGATATGTCATCCACAGAGAGCTGATATGTCATCCACAGGGAGCTGATGTGTCATCCATTGGGAGCTGATGTCATCCACAAGAAGCTGATATGTCATCCACAAGGAGCTGACATGCCATCCACAAGGAGCTGATATGTCATCCACAAGGAGCTGACATTCCATCCACTGGGAGTTGATGTCATCCACAAGGAGCTGATATGTCATCCACAAGGAGCTGACATGACATCCACAAGGAGCTGATATGTCATCCACAAGGAGCTGACATGCCATCCACTGGGAGCTGACATGTCATCCACAGTGAGCTGATATGTCATCCACAGGGAGCTGATGTGTCATCCACAGGGAGCTGATATGTCATTCACAGGGAGCTGACATGCCATCCACAGGGAGCTAATATGTCAAGAACAAAGACTAATCTACTGTTAGAACTTTCTTGTTTGTTTGTTCCCTCAAGTAGTGTGTACTTTTTCTTTTGTTTAAATATACGTTTTAAACTGTTAGTTGATTTTGCCAGAGTTCTCTTCAAGTCTGTCTTAACAAGTCCCAAGTCATGTCTTAAGTTTTTTAGTCCAAGTCTCAAGTCGAGTCTCAATTTTTGTAGTCCAAGTCTCAATTTTTGTAGTCCAAGTCTCAAGAGTCCAAGTATCAAGTTTTTTAGTCCAAGTCTCAAGTCCCAAAGCGTAGCTTTCATGTTGAGTCCCAAGACAAGTCTCATTTTTGATCCACAAGTTTGTAGTCACAATCGCTTTTGTTTGAAAAATCACATCAATTATTGTAGTCACAATCGCTTTTGTTTGAAAAATCACATAAATTATATAGTCACAATCACTTTTGTTTGAAAAATCACATCAATTACTATAAATAATAATAATAAAATAATAATTTCAAGTTTTTTAAATATTTAATTTACTAACTACTTTCATTTGATCAAACTCTGTTGGCACATACATGTTATAGATTTAAATAAAACCATTTGCAGCATCCCCATATACATGCATTATGAATGAGGACGGCAAAGGTGGCTGGCCAAAATCGACAAGTCCTGCGTTGAGTCCAATCACTAATAAACAAATTCAAGTCAAGACGTCAACAACACTGCGTCTTGCACATGGGTATCTGCTGTTTTAATCTCTCTGGCCTCTCTAGCCTGAGATCAGGATGACATATGAAGAGATGAAAGTGACAATATTTGTGACAAAATATGTCATAGACAACACCTGCATTCACATATAACTGAAGCATTGTGCTCCTTTACAAGAAGAGGTCAGGTGATAATTCTCAGAGAACTAGTTACTGAAGACTCAGATATCATCTTTTTAAAATGATAATGATAGTAAAGAAGATAGTGATATTACTTTGATGGTGGTAAACTAGTGGACACAATGTCTAGCTTCCATGGGTCTCTGAGAAGATAGTGATATTACTTTGATGGTGGTAAACTAGTGGACACAATGTCTAGCTTCCATGGGTCTCTGAGAAGATAGTGATATTACTTTGATGGTGGTAAACTAGTGGACACAACGTGTAGCTTCCATGGGTCTCTGAGAAGATAGTGATATTACTTTGATGGTGGTAAACTAGTGGACACAACGTGTAGCTTCCATAGGTCTCTGAGAAGATAGTGATATTACTTTGATGGTGGTAAACTAGTGGACACAATGTCTAGCTTCCATGGGTCTCTGAGAAGATAGTGATATTACTTTGATGGTGGTAAACTAGTGGACACAACGTGTATGTTGCGTACATGTTTTTTCACGCACAGATTACAAATGTCGATATGTCTATTTAATATGGAAAATATATTGTTGTATTTAATTGGGTACGAAAATGCTTTCTTTATTGGGTAGCTCCTGGGAAGGAGGCCATATTGTTTGTATTCCTACGAAAATCATTAAAGACTTGATAATCCATGTTTGATTTATACTATGATTATATGGATAATCTCTCTATGATATTGATCGGGCGTAAGAATACTTATATTTTGGCATTCATCCTTGTCATAGCCAGGGAAAAATAGATTGATCGTTTTAAGAATGTTTATGGCCTGTCAATTCATATGTATTACATATTATTAGTGCAAGTAGATTCAGTCCTATGTATATTGTATATTTTGCATGGGTAGGCAGGGATATCTTCTTTATGCCTGCCTTTTGGAGGTCCTTATGGTTGTCTTGGCGATGTCGTACTGTTGAAAAGTGCCGCATGTTCTGTCACATTTTTGCCGCACTACAATGGATGTCATGGTTTTTTTATGACATTGGTTCCATCAGCCGTCCTTTCATAGAGCGCTCCCTGCTTTCAAAGAAGTAAAAACTGATTTATGAAGTGATTTCTTCAGTAGGAGATTGTTGTCTTACAAGATTATAGTGTTAGAGACTCTCCTCATGTACTGTATTATGTACTATTGGGACTCAAGTGAGTAAATCCAGACCCTTTTGACTGGAGGCATCTTAATGGTTAGACCTAGATGAAGCAACGTATTTTTCGTGAATCGTTGGTCGTTTTAACTAGATATTGTTGTAGATGACAGTGGTTCCATCATCAGCGCTTATGTCTTCAAGAAGGTAACCTTATGACAAAGGGACTGTATGGTAACTCTAGAAAGTTATTACTTATTACAGTTGTCAGCGTTGACCGTCATTATCAGCTTATCAAGTTTTGAATCAACTTTGGCTGATGATTATTCTTCTGCTGGGCGAGTGAGCGAAAGCTCAGGGAAGGAGGCCATTTTTTGTATTCCTGTCATCATTAGGGATCACTGTCCAGAGAACGGGTCGTGGATCTTACTATTCGGACAGTGGCATGGAGATCTCATTTATATTAAAACCCCTTATCGTGGTTTCACAGTATGATATAAACATTGAATATAAGCAACATAAGAACTTAGAAAGGGAAAGAAGATTCGTCCATCGAACTATTCATTTGTTTACAGATACGCCTTTACAGCCGCGTTCAGTCAGATAGGGGCTGCGGCCATAATGTATTAGAACATTGAAAAATAACAGCAGTCTGCATTTTTGACCCATTATGGGCCATGAATGGTGACCATGGGATCTACTATTCATGCCTGAAGATTGATGTGTCAACATTACTTATGATCTATTCGTTCTCTATCACCCAGTATGTGCGTCTGAATAAACTGTATGACAAGATTCCAGCAGTCTGCATTGGTGCCTTATAGCCCATGAGTGAATGAGTGTTTTATATTGGTCAAGATACGAACATTCCATCATTCGCGTTTTATAACACTCTACACTCTCACTCCATATTTACACCATCCTGCGTCGGTTGAATTGACAAGTTAAGGGCATGCCTCCTCCTATCTGAGCCTCAGAAGGAAACTACTTCTTACAACTGCCTTTGCCTTTCCCTAACTCAGACTAGAATTCATTTTACAGCACCTTGGGTATTTGTTTAGCATTTGGTTTTGGCTAAGAGTTAGTCGTGGTTACCCATTATCAGCACCGCTGGTGACATTTACAGTGGTTTCAGCACTGCAGGTGACATTTTACAGTCCTTTCCAGCTTTTTTTACAGTGAAAGCTTTATGTGAATTGAACCAGGCACTTGTTTTTTTACAGTGGTGAGCCAGATTCCTGGGTCCAGCCTTCGCAGTCTTGTTATTGAGAGTCATTTACAGTTACAAGAACGTTTGTTTGACCACATCAACACCAGTAGGACAGCTATACAGTCGATGTCAGCTTGACCTATCCTATCCAGCGTATACAGTAACTAGGTCAGCGTTTGTTGACATTTTTTTTCGTTGGACATTTGCCATAGAACATACAGCGTTACACAGCAAGTTTTAAATTAAGACAGCATTATTGAAATCAGACAGGAATTACACATCAGTTAATTAATTATTTAATAAAGTACCATACTACTGTACCATTATTCAGTACAACTGAGCCTTCTCCGCAACACATTCTATCTGCAACACATTACATTGCATTATATTATAAGTTTATGCTATATGTACATTTATGTTTACATGTTTATATGTGATATTTGTTTGTACTCTGCGGGTTGTTGTTTTGGTTGGGCGGTGTCACACAACAGAGTATCCCACGTAATAGAGGGTCTGATGTTTGCGTTTCTATAGGTGCAATTTTCTTGATTGGAAATTTGCTGCGACAGCTGTTGCTATTAGTGTTAGCTGTGAAGACTGTACTCATTGTTGTTTTTGTAATATTCCTCTGTTCTTTAGTTTGTTTTGATTTGTTTGTAATTTGTTGGTCTACCCTTTTCTATTTTTGATTTCTATACACAATTTATATTTATACACTGTGGCGTTATTTGTCTTGTTATCTTATTGCAGTTATCATCACAGATTCTGTGATCATTTTCTTTGATTTGTCCTATTTAATTTAATTTGATTTCTGCAAATGTTCTCATATGGTCTTTTCTTGTTTGTCCTTTGTGAATGTCTTGAGTTGACATATGATATATGAGGTATAGTTGAATACACTTATATTATAGTACAGACCAGTACTTATGATCATTGATTACACTAAGAAAGTGTACAAGACCTTTGTAAGGTTTGTCTCCCACAGTGATTGGGATAGAAAATATTATTTTCCACAGGTACTCAAGTGATCATTGATTACATTAAGGAAGTATACAAGACCTTTGTAAGGCTTGTCTCCCACAGTGTTTGGGATATACAGATATTGTTTTCCACAGGTACTCAAGTTATCATTGGTTATATTATAAACAAAATAACCATACAAGTTTTTCACTAAGACTAAGTCTATAGTATATTAAACTTGTCTCCCATGAAAGTGAAATAAGGTAATTTATTTACTTTTTCAGGTTTCTGATTTAATAAGACAGGATGTCTACATTAGATTACTTTATTACACAAGGGAAATCCCTTGATAAGACTGGCAAAGAATTAGAAGAATGGACAACTGCTCAATTCTCTATGGTATTGAAGGCAGAAGAAAAAAGATTAAAAGCTGCTGCTGAGGAAAGAGAAGCTGAGGCTGAACAAAAAAGAATAGACAGAGAATCTGAACAGAAAAGATTGGAAATTGAGAAACTGAAAGCTGAGTTGGCAAAATTAGACAAAGAAGCTGAACAGTGGCAGAGAAAAGATGAAGATAGACTCTTAGCTTTGGAGTTGAATGTATTAAAGAAAACGATAAATGAGCTTCAAAGTGACAAGAAAGCTCTTATTGATAAGTTATCAGCAGTGAATTATGAAAATACAATATTAAAGGATAAAATGATGATGTTGACAGAAGATAATAAGAAAGTATATGACTCTTCTCTTAGTCAGAAGAAAAAGTTAGAAGTTGAAGTGAGCTTAATGAAGAACAATCATCTTAATAAAGAACAGTCTCTTATTAGTGAACTTGAACAAGTAAAAATGGACTATGAGAAATTAAAAGTGGAGGCTGAGAAACACAAGAAGATATATAATGATAAACTCACTAATCTATTGAGTCAGAATGTGTTTCTAAGCCGCCAACTAGAAGAAAAGAATTTAATATCTCAGGAGGAGATTAAGGTGTTTAAGAATAAGAAGGATATGGAGATTCAGTCACTGCAACTGGAGTTGACACAGTTGAGAGCGAAGAAAGAAAATGATGAAAAGATTGATAAACTGATGACTACTCATCATAGTGCTATGGAAGCACTGAAACTTGAACTTGTTCAAGAAAAGACTAAGGTTCTAGAAACTACGTCTCAGATGACAGAATTGAGAACAGATCTCAAAGATAGTATTGCTAGAGAAAAAACTCTTGTATCTCAATTACGTGTTACAAAGTTAGATTATAACTGGGAAGTGAGAACTAATGAGAAAACTCAGAAAGCTTTTTCTAGAGAGAAAGCTTTGGCAGAAGTGGAAGTTACAAAACTTCGTAAGAGGGTCGACGGTTTGTTAGATATTGTTTTGAACAATAAGATGTTGTCTAATAATAAGGTGAATAGATTTGAACACAAATCTGATGGTCACTATGTTAGTGCAAAGAGTCAACAACATGCTAGTAGTAACATGAAACAATATGTGAGCAAATCTTTTCGTGGAAAATATGGTTTCCCATGAAATAACGATACTGCCTCTAATGGGAGTTGGCGTGAGGCCGACAAAAATAAATCAAGTGTCAGTCTTTTGGATCACGGTGAGGACTTTGATAAATGTCATGACAAGATTCCTCAGAAAAACCGTGCATCAACTTTTCAAGGTTCTGATAGATTGGTAAAAGAGAATAAAACTGTTAGTACACATCGTACTCAGCCCAAGCAGTACGATCCTTCTGTTAAGCACATTGCCACGGGCAAAAATAACAACAATTGTGCTAGAAAAGATAATCATAATTATGAACAGCGCCAAGGGCGTTCATCACGTGTTAATTTCCCTTTTTCACGTAATGGTTTTTTTTCGAAGAACTGGAAGCAATTTGATGATGCTCAATTTGTTGGTCCCAGTAACTATAGGAACGTTGATAGAGGTTACCAACCTTATAATAGTTTTGCTTGGAGACAACAAAATCCATTGAGAAGATATTTTGAGCAAAGAGAAGATAACAATAGCAACTATGCTAATTTGAGGTCAAATAAAGCAATGGTCTTAATAGAGATAGTGATAGATCTCGTTGTGATGGCAGATATCTTATCTAGATGCCCACATGATTCCTAATTGTTAGATCCTGATATTTTTACAGATCTAACTCTACTACATTGTTTCTATACTAAAATGTGTATACATGCGTAATGTATTATATATATTGATTGTATCACTACTTAGCGGTGCATTGATGTATATATACCGCAGGTTTTTGATATTTTTCTTATTTGGTGATCATAATGTTAAGATACCTAAGATGAACTATTGTACAAATTGTGGCATTGCCAGTATTGTGTTATGCGTTGGTGACACCTCTCGGGAGATATTTATACTCAGAGAAAAATTTTCTCTGAATCCTGAGATAGATTCTCATTGGTCGTGCTATATGACGACTTAGCCTTACATTAGGCGTTACATTTGTTTGGAATGCTTATCATCTATGCATTGTTATTCGTGCGTTGTGAGCCTATTGTATGTTGCTCCTGGATGTATTTCAAAAAAAAAAATGTACCATATTTTTTTTCCCCGGGGGGGTGTGGTAATCTGTTGCGTACATATTTTTTGACGCACAGATTACAAATGTCGATATGTCTATTTAATATGGAAAATATATTGTTGTATTTAATTGGGTACGAAAATGCTTTCTTTTGTAAAGATGACAGATAATCCATGTTTGATTTATACGTTTGATTATATGGATAATCTCCCTTGATATTGATCGGGCGTAAGAATACTTATATTTTGGCATTCATCATTTGTCATAGCCAGAAAATAGATTGATCGTTCTTAGAATGTTTATGGCCTGAATTCATATGTATTACATATTATTAGTGCAAGTAGATTCAGTCCTATATTGTATATTTTGTATGGGTAGGCAGGACTATATTCTTTATGCCGCACTAGCGGAGGTATTGGTTGTCTTGGCGAGTCGTGATGAGTTCCGATATTGCCGCCTACAATGGCTGGTCACGCATTTTTCCTGGGCTGGTCCTTTCTAGAGTGAAAAATGATTTATGAAGTGATTTCTTCAGTAGGAGATTGTGTCTCTACAAGATTATAGTGTTAGAGACTCTCCTCATGTACTGTATTATGTACTATTCGGACTCAAGGTAAATCCAGACCCTTTTGACGATCTCCTTATGGTTAGACCTAGATGAAGCAACGTATTTTCGTGCATCGTTGGTCGTTTAACTAGATATTGTTGTAGATGACAGGTTCCATCAGCGCTTATGTCTTCAAGAAGTAACCTTCTGACAAAGGGACTGTATGGTAACTCTAGAAAGTTATACTTATTCAAGTTTTGAATCAACTTTGGCTGATGATTATTCTTCTGCTGGGCGAGTGAGCGAAAGCTCAGGGAAGGAGGCCATTTTTGTATTCCTGTCATCATTATGGATCACTGTCCAGAGAACGGGTCGTGTATCTTACTATTTGGACAGTGGCATGGAGATCTCATTTATATGAAAACCCCTTATCGTGGTTTCACAGTATGATATAAACATTGAATATAAGCACCCTAAGAACTTAGCAAGGGAAAGAAGGTTCGTCCATCGAACTCTTCATTTGTTTACCGATCCGCCTTTACTGACGCGTTCAGTCAGATAGGGGATGCGGCCATAATGTATTAGAACATTGAATGCTGTTTTGTACCACCCATTATATTTGAATGTTCCATGACATGGGATCTACTATTCATGCCTGAAGATTGATGTGTCAACATGTACTTATGATCTATTCGTTCTGTCCCAGTATGTGCGTCTGAATAAACTGTATGAAAAGATTCCAGCAGTCTGCATTGGTGACTTATAGCCATGAGTGAATGAGTGTTTTATATTGGTCAAGATACGAACATTCCATCATTCGCGTTTATAACACTCTACACTCTCACTCCATATTTACACCATCCTGCGTCGGTTGAATTGACCAAGTTAAGGGCCTGCTCCTCCTGGAGCCTCAGAAGGAAACTACTTCTTACAGCTGCCTTTGCCTTCCCTAACTCAGGACTAGAGTGAGTTACCCATTTACAGCACCGCTGGGTAGACTGGAGCATGCCTGGTATCTATCAGCACTGCAGTGACATTTTACAGTCCTTTCCACTTTTTTACAGTGAAAGCTTTCTGTGAATTGAACCAGGCACTTGTTTTTTACAGTGGTGAGCCAGATTCCTGGGTCCAGCCTTCGCAGTCTTGTTATTGAGAGTCATTTACAGTTACAAGAACGTTTGTTTGACCACATCAACACCAGTAGGACAGCTATACAGTCGATGTCAGCTTGACCTATCCTATCCAGCGTATACAGTAACTAGGTCAGCGTTTGTTGACATTTTTTTTTCGTTGGACATTTGCCATAGAACATACAGCGTTACACAGCAAGTTTGTTTGGAAAAGACAGCATTACACATCAGTGTTGGAGCATATATTTGACAGTGTTTGCGAAATGTACAGTGCAACTGAAGCGAGAAGTCTTACTTGTGATTCTTAGGAACAGTAAACAGTGGATTCTCCTGCACTGCCATAGTTTGTGTTGAACTTTAGTGATTTAGGCTAGAATTAATTATTTAATAAAGTACCATACTACTGTACCATTATTCAGTACAACTGAGCCTTCTCCGCAACACATTCTATCTGCAACACATTACATTGCATTATATTATAAGTTTATGCTATATGTACATTTATGTTTACATGTTTATATGTGATATTTGTTTGTACTCTGCGGGTTGTTGTTTTGGTTGGGCGGTGTCACACAACAGAGTATCCCACGTAATAGAGGGTCTGATGTTTGCGTTTCTATAGGTGCAATTTTCTTGATTGGAAATTTGCTGCGACAGCTGTTGCTATTAGTGTTAGCTGTGAAGACTGTACTCATTGTTGTTTTTGTAATATTCCTCTGTTCTTTAGTTTGTTTTGATTTGTTTGTAATTTGTTGGTCTACCCTTTTCTATTTTTGATTTCTATACACAATTTATATTTATACACTGTGGCGTTATTGTCTTGTTATCTTATTGCAGTTATCATCACAGATTCTGTGATCATTTTCTTTGATTTGTCCTATTTAATTTAATTTGATTTCTGCAAATGTTCTCATATGGTCTTTTCTTGTTTGTCCTTTGTGAATGTCTTGAGTTGACATATGATATATGAGGTATAGTTGAATACACTTATATTATAGTACAGACCAGTACTTATGATCATTGATTACACTAAGAAAGTGTACAAGACCTTTGTAAGGTTTGTCTCCCACAGTGATTGGGATAGAAAATATTATTTTCCACAGGTACTCAAGTGATCATTGATTACATTAAGGAAGTATACAAGACCTTTGTAAGGCTTGTCTCCCACAGTGTTTGGGATATACAGATATTGTTTTCCACAGGTACTCAAGTTATCATTGGTTATATTATAAACAAAATAACCATACAAGTTTTTCACTAAGACTAAGTCTATAGTATATTAAACTTGTCTCCCATGAAAGTGAAATAAGGTAATTTATTTACTTTTTCAGGTTTCTGATTTAATAAGACAGGATGTCTACATTAGATTACTTTATTACACAAGGGAAATCCCTTGATAAGACTGGCAAAGAATTAGAAGAATGGACAACTGCTCAATTCTCTATGGTATTGAAGGCAGAAGAAAAAAAGATTAAAAGCTGCTGCTGAGGAAAGAGAAGCTGAGGCTGAACAAAAAAGAATAGACAGAGAATCTGAACAGAAAAGATTGGAAATTGAGAAACTGAAAGCTGAGTTGGCAAAATTAGACAAAGAAGCTGAACAGTGGCAGAGAGAAGATGAAGATAGACTCTTAGCTTTGGAGTTGAATGTATTAAAGAAAACGATAAATGAGCTTCAAAGTGACAAGAAAGCTCTTATTGATAAGTTATCAGCAGTGAATTATGAAAATACAATATTAAAGGATAAAATGATGATGTTGACAGAAGATAATAAGAAAGTATATGACTCTTCTCTTAGTCAGAAGAAAAAGTTAGAAGTTGAAGTGAGCTTAATGAAGAACAATCATCTTAATAAAGAACAGTCTCTTATTAGTGAACTTGAACAAGTAAAAATGGACTATGAGAAATTAAAAATGGAGGCTGAGAAACACAAGAAGATATATAATGATAAACTCACTAATCTATTGAGTCAGAATGTGTTTCTAAGCCGCCAACTAGAAGAAAAGAATTTAATATCTCAGGAGGAGATTAAGGTGTTTAAGAATAAGAAGGATATGGAGATTCAGTCACTGCAACTGGAGTTGACACAGTTGAGAGCGAAGAAAGAAAATGATGAAAAGATTGATAAACTGATGACTACTCATCATAGTGCTATGGAAGCACTGAAACTTGAACTTGTTCAAGAAAAGACTAAGGTTCTAGAAACTACGTCTCAGATGACAGAATTGAGAACAGATCTCAAAGATAGTATTGCTAGAGAAAAAAACTCTTGTATCTCAATTACGTGTTACAAAGTTAGATTATAACTGGGAAGTGAGAACTAATGAGAAAACTCAGAAAGCTTTTTCTAGAGAGAAAGCTTTGGCAGAAGTGGAAGTTACAAAACTTCGTAAGAGGGTCGACGGTTTGTTAGATATTGTTTTGAACAATAAGATGTTGTCTAATAATAAGGTGAATAGATTTGAACACAAATCTGATGGTCACTATGTTAGTGCAAAGAGTCAACAACATGCTAGTAGTAACATGAAACAATATGTGAGCAAATCTTTTCGTGGAAAATATGGTTTCCCATGAAATAACGATACTGCCTCTAATGGGAGTTGGCGTGAGGCCGACAAAAATAAATCAAGTGTCAGTCTTTTGGATCACGGTGAGGACTTTGATAAATGTCATGACAAGATTCCTCAGAAAAACCGTGCATCAACTTTTCAAGGTTCTGATAGATTGGTAAAAGAGAATAAAACTGTTAGTACACATCGTACTCAGCCCAAGCAGTACGATCCTTCTGTTAAGCACATTGCCACGGGCAAAAATAACAACAATTGTGCTAGAAAAGATAATCATAATTATGAACAGCGCCAAGGGCGTTCATCACGTGTTAATTTCCCTTTTTCACGTAATGGTTTTTTTTTCGAAGAACTGGAAGCAATTTGATGATGCTCAATTTGTTGGTCCCAGTAACTATAGGAACGTTGATAGAGGTTACCAACCTTATAATAGTTTTGCTTGGAGACAACAAAATCCATTGAGAAGATATTTTGAGCAAAGAGAAGATAACAATAGCAACTATGCTAATTTGAGGTCAAATAAGAGCAATGGTCTTAATAGAGATAGTGATAGATCTCGTTGTGATGGCAGATATCTTATCTAGATGCCCACATGATTCCTAATTGTTAGATCCTGATATTTTTACAGATCTAACTCTACTACATTGTTTCTATACTAAAATGTGTATACATGCGTAATGTATTATATATATTGATTGTATCACTACTTAGCGGTGCATTGATGTATATATACCGCAGGTTTTTGATATTTTTCTTATTTGGTGATCATAATGTTAAGATACCTAAGATGAACTATTGTACAAATTGTGGCATTGCCAGTATTGTGTTATGCGTTGGTGACACCTCTCGGGAGATATTTATACTCAGAGAAAAATTTTCTCTGAATCCTGAGATAGATTCTCATTGGTCGTGCTATATGACGACTTAGCCTTACATTAGGCGTTACATTTGTTTGGAATGCTTATCATCTATGCATTGTTATTCGTGCGTTGTGAGCCTATTGTATGTTGCTCCTGGATGTATTTCAAAAAAAAAAAAAGTACCATTTTTTTTCCCCCGGGGGGGGGGGGGGGGTAATCTGTTGTTGCGTACATATTTTTTTGACGCACAGATTACAAATGTCGATATGTCTATTTAATATGGAAAATATATTGTTGTATTTAATTGGGTACGAAAATGCTTTCTTTTGTAAAGATGACAGATAATCCATGTTTGATTTATACGTTTGATTATATGGATAATCTCCCTTGATATTGATCGGGCGTAAGAATACTTATATTTTGGCATTCATCATTTGTCATAGCCAGAAAATAGATTGATCGTTCTTAGAATGTTTATGGCCTGAATTCATATGTATTACATATTATTAGTGCAAGTAGATTCAGTCCTATATTGTATATTTTGTATGGGTAGGCAGGACTATATTCTTTATGCCGCACTAGCGGAGGTATTGGTTGTCTTGGCGAGTCGTGATGAGTTCCGATATTGCCGCCTACAATGGCTGGTCACGCATTTTTCCTGGGCTGGTCCTTTCTAGAGTGAAAAATGATTTATGAAGTGATTTCTTCAGTAGGAGATTGTGTCTCTACAAGATTATAGTGTTAGAGACTCTCCTCATGTACTGTACTGTATTATGTACTATTCGGACTCAAGGTAAATCCAGACCCTTTTGACGATCTCCTTATGGTTAGACCTAGATGAAGCAACGTATTTTCGTGCATCGTTGGTCGTTTAACTAGATATTGTTGTAGATGACAGGTTCCATCAGCGCTTATGTCTTCAAGAAGTAACCTTCTGACAAAGGGACTGTATGGTAACTCTAGAAAGTTATACTTATTCAAGTTTTGAATCAACTTTGGCTGATGATTATTCTTCTGCTGGGCGAGTGAGCGAAAGCTCAGGGAAGGAGGCCATTTTTGTATTCCTGTCATCATTATGGATCACTGTCCAGAGAACGGGTCGTGTATCTTACTATTTGGACAGTGGCATGGAGATCTCATTTATATGAAAACCCCTTATCGTGGTTTCACAGTATGATATAAACATTGAATATAAGCACCCTAAGAACTTAGCAAGGGAAAGAAGGTTCGTCCATCGAACTCTTCATTTGTTTACCGATCCGCCTTTACTGACGCGTTCAGTCAGATAGGGGATGCGGCCATAATGTATTAGAACATTGAATGCTGTTTTGTACCACCCATTATATTTGAATGTTCCATGACATGGGATCTACTATTCATGCCTGAAGATTGATGTGTCAACATGTACTTATGATCTATTCGTTCTGTCCCAGTATGTGCGTCTGAATAAACTGTATGAAAAGATTCCAGCAGTCTGCATTGGTGACTTATAGCCATGAGTGAATGAGTGTTTTATATTGGTCAAGATACGAACATTCCATCATTCGCGTTTATAACACTCTACACTCTCACTCCATATTTACACCATCCTGCGTCGGTTGAATTGACCAAGTTAAGGGCCTGCTCCTCCTGGAGCCTCAGAAGGAAACTACTTCTTACAGCTGCCTTTGCCTTCCCTAACTCAGGACTAGAGTGAGTTACCCATTTACAGCACCGCTGGGTAGACTGGAGCATGCCTGGTATCTATCAGCACTGCAGTGACATTTTACAGTCCTTTCCACTTTTTTACAGTGAAAGCTTTCTGTGAATTGAACCAGGCACTTGTTTTTTACAGTGGTGAGCCAGATTCCTGGGTCCAGCCTTCGCAGTCTTGTTATTGAGAGTCATTTACAGTTACAAGAACGTTTGTTTGACCACATCAACACCAGTAGGACAGCTATACAGTCGATGTCAGCTTGACCTATCCTATCCAGCGTATACAGTAACTAGGTCAGCGTTTGTTGACATTTTTTTTCGTTGGACATTTGCCATAGAACATACAGCGTTACACAGCAAGTTTGTTTGGAAAAGACAGCATTACACATCAGTGTTGGAGCATATATTTGACAGTGTTTGCGAAATGTACAGTGCAACTGAAGCGAGAAGTCTTACTTGTGATTCTTAGGAACAGTAAACAGTGGATTCTCCTGCACTGCCATAGTTTGTGTTGAACTTTAGTGATTTAGGCTAGAATTAATTATTTAATAAAGTACCATACTACTGTACCATTATTCAGTACAACTGAGCCTTCTCCGCAACACATTCTATCTGCAACACATTACATTGCATTATATTATAAGTTTATGCTATATGTACATTTATGTTTACATGTTTATATGTGATATTTGTTTGTACTCTGCGGGTTGTTGTTTTGGTTGGGCGGTGTCACACAACAGAGTATCCCACGTAATAGAGGGTCTGATGTTTGCGTTTCTATAGGTGCAATTTTCTTGATTGGAAATTTGCTGCGACAGCTGTTGCTATTAGTGTTAGCTGTGAAGACTGTACTCATTGTTGTTTTTGTAATATTCCTCTGTTCTTTAGTTTGTTTTGATTTGTTTGTAATTTGTTGGTCTACCCTTTTCTATTTTTGATTTCTATACACAATTTATATTTATACACTGTGGCGTTATTTGTCTTGTTATCTTATTGCAGTTATCATCACAGATTCTGTGATCATTTTCTTTGATTTGTCCTATTTAATTTAATTTGATTTCTGCAAATGTTCTCATATGGTCTTTTCTTGTTTGTCCTTTGTGAATGTCTTGAGTTGACATATGATATATGAGGTATAGTTGAATACACTTATATTATAGTACAGACCAGTACTTATGATCATTGATTACACTAAGAAAGTGTACAAGACCTTTGTAAGGTTTGTCTCCCACAGTGATTGGGATAGAAAATATTATTTTCCACAGGTACTCAAGTGATCATTGATTACATTAAGGAAGTATACAAGACCTTTGTAAGGCTTGTCTCCCACAGTGTTTGGGATATACAGATATTGTTTTCCACAGGTACTCAAGTTATCATTGGTTATATTATAAACAAAATAACCATACAAGTTTTTCACTAAGACTAAGTCTATAGTATATTAAACTTGTCTCCCATGAAAGTGAAATAAGGTAATTTATTTACTTTTTCAGGTTTCTGATTTAATAAGACAGGATGTCTACATTAGATTACTTTATTACACAAGGGAAATCCCTTGATAAGACTGGCAAAGAATTAGAAGAATGGACAACTGCTCAATTCTCTATGGTATTGAAGGCAGAAGAAAAAAGATTAAAAGCTGCTGCTGAGGAAAGAGAAGCTGAGGCTGAACAAAAAAGAATAGACAGAGAATCTGAACAGAAAAGATTGGAAATTGAGAAACTGAAAGCTGAGTTGGCAAAATTAGACAAAGAAGCTGAACAGTGGCAGAGAGAAGATGAAGATAGACTCTTAGCTTTGGAGTTGAATGTATTAAAGAAAACGATAAATGAGCTTCAAAGTGACAAGAAAGCTCTTATTGATAAGTTATCAGCAGTGAATTATGAAAATACAATATTAAAGGATAAAATGATGATGTTGACAGAAGATAATAAGAAAGTATATGACTCTTCTCTTAGTCAGAAGAAAAAGTTAGAAGTTGAAGTGAGCTTAATGAAGAACAATCATCTTAATAAAGAACAGTCTCTTATTAGTGAACTTGAACAAGTAAAAATGGACTATGAGAAATTAAAAATGGAGGCTGAGAAACACAAGAAGATATATAATGATAAACTCACTAATCTATTGAGTCAGAATGTGTTTCTAAGCCGCCAACTAGAAGAAAAGAATTTAATATCTCAGGAGGAGATTAAGGTGTTTAAGAATAAGAAGGATATGGAGATTCAGTCACTGCAACTGGAGTTGACACAGTTGAGAGCGAAGAAAGAAAATGATGAAAAGATTGATAAACTGATGACTACTCATCATAGTGCTATGGAAGCACTGAAACTTGAACTTGTTCAAGAAAAGACTAAGGTTCTAGAAACTACGTCTCAGATGACAGAATTGAGAACAGATCTCAAAGATAGTATTGCTAGAGAGAAAACTCTTGTATCTCAATTACGTGTTACAAAGTTAGATTATAACTGGGAAGTGAGAACTAATGAGAAAACTCAGAAAGCTTTTTCTAGAGAGAAAGCTTTGGCAGAAGTGGAAGTTACAAAACTTCGTAAGAGGGTCGACGGTTTGTTAGATATTGTTTTGAACAATAAGATGTTGTCTAATAATAAGGTGAATAGATTTGAACACAAATCTGATGGTCACTATGTTAGTGCAAAGAGTCAACAACATGCTAGTAGTAACATGAAACAATATGTGAGCAAATCTTTTCGTGGAAAATATGGTTTCCCATGAAATAACGATACTGCCTCTAATGGGAGTTGGCGTGAGGCCGACAAAAATAAATCAAGTGTCAGTCTTTTGGATCACGGTGAGGACTTTGATAAATGTCATGACAAGATTCCTCAGAAAAACCGTGCATCAACTTTTCAAGGTTCTGATAGATTGGTAAAAGAGAATAAAACTGTTAGTACACATCGTACTCAGCCCAAGCAGTACGATCCTTCTGTTAAGCACATTGCCACGGGCAAAAATAACAACAATTGTGCTAGAAAAGATAATCATAATTATGAACAGCGCCAAGGGTGTTCATCACGTGTTAATTTCCCTTTTTCACGTAATGGTTTTTTTTTTCGAAGAACTGGAAGCAATTTGATGATGCTCAATTTGTTGGTCCCAGTAACTACAGGAACGTTGATAGAGGTTACCAACCTTATAATAGTTTTGCTTGGAGACAACAAAATCCATTGAGAAGATATTTTGAGCAATTTTGAGCAAAGAGAAGATAACAATAGCAACTATGCTAATTTGAGGTCAAATAAGAGCAATGGTCTTAATAGAGATAGTGATAGATCTCGTTGTGATGGCAGATATCTTATCTAGATGCCCACATGATTCCTAATTGTTAGATCCTGATATTTTTACAGATCTAACTCTACTACATTGTTTCTATACTAAAATGTGTATACATGCGTAATGTATTATATATATTGATTGTATCACTACTTAGCGGTGCATTGATGTATATATACCGCAGGTTTTTGATATTTTTCTTATTTGGTGATCATAATGTTAAGATACCTAAGATGAACTATTGTACAAATTGTGGCATTGCCAGTATTGTGTTATGCGTTGGTGACACCTCTCGGGAGATATTTATACTCAGAGAAAAATTTTCTCTGAATCCTGAGATAGATTCTCATTGGTCGTGCTATATGACGACTTAGCCTTACATTAGGCATTACATTTGTTTGGAATGCTTATCATCTGTGCATTGTTATTCGTGCGTTGTGAGCCTATTGTATGTTGCTCCTGGATGTATTTCAAAAAAAAAAAGTACCATATTTTTTTTCCCCGGGGGGGTGTGGTAATCTGTTGCGTACATATTTTTTGACGCACAGATTACAAATGTCGATATGTCTATTTAATATGGAAAATATATTGTTGTATTTAATTGGGTACGAAAATGCTTTCTTTTGTAAAGATGACAGATAATCCATGTTTGATTTATACGTTTGATTATATGGATAATCTCCCTTGATATTGATCGGGCGTAAGAATACTTATATTTTGGCATTCATCATTTGTCATAGCCAGAAAATAGATTGATCGTTCTTAGAATGTTTATGGCCTGAATTCATATGTATTACATATTATTAGTGCAAGTAGATAATTGGAAGTCGTCGACACCACTCGACAGCACAGATAGTGACAAATCACAGGTTGGCATAATACATCATGGTACAGTGGATAAATGGTCTTGCAATGTTACATGGGCACTCATGTAGAAGAATAGTATAAAGGACTGCCAAGCCCTCAGTATCGCCCATACATATATATCATCTGACTTCACTGACTGAGCACGTCAGCTTATAAACAATATTTCAGATGGCTTCTAAACCTAATCTCGTTTAGCGACGATTCTCCAACATAATGTTCAGCACATATTTTTTCCATATAATAATATTGAACCGCTAATGACGGGTTCTCATGTGTAGCAGTGATCTCTGGACTAAACAAGCGATAATACGGGCATCCCTTTTCTCTTCTTGAAAGTCACTACATGTTTTGGTTCCAAGATGGCTTCACTCGTGAGCTGTCACTCACGTTTGGATACAGATAATGAATCTGTCCTAAAGTTAGTCATTCATAAAACATTTCATTGCTCTGTAGATTTGATCATGAACAATTGACTGCAATCTACAGGATATAGTGCTGCTAGGAATCGAAGTCGTTTTCATCGAGTCAAATATATTCTCTTAGACATTCAAATCGTACCTATCGAAAATGGTGGCTTCGTACGAGAGTTCATAAGAGTGTCTATTATTACCTTGGTATCAGAAATATGAAAATGCCATTCCTTGGCAATACGAATAAACACTGGGGTAAAGCATACACGATAGGTCTAGACGACTATCACTTTCCCCACAAATACTGAGATCACTTTTTCCCCGGCGACAAGCCGACATAGAAAACACAGTCCCTATCGGGACGAAGCCAAATCACACACCACTAGCGACACATCCGCCGAATAGCCTTTGACCTCTCTAGAGACAACAGAACATATAGTTCGACTTAGATATGTAAAGATATACAGATATAAGACAGACTCGTCCTACTCAGACAAACAATACACATAAATTCAGGCCATAGATATTCTGAAGCAAGAACAATCTATTATTACCCAAACAACGAATAAATCGCAGTAAAATGGATTCATCCGCGGAGTTCGATCGAAGAGACGGCACAACTTTCAAGGGAAGTAACTCAATAATGACTTTCCCTTAAGCACTAAAAAATTACCTATTTTGTTTACAAAATATTTGCGAACATAACAAGTATACCAATGTATAATATTGTAAGATATCAAAGACTGCACGTAACAGTCTTACCACACCTCCCGGGAAAAAAAAATGGAACATTTTTTTTTTTTTGAAATACATCTAGGAGCAACGTACAATAGGCTCACAACGCATGAATAATGCGCAGATGAAAATATCAGGAATACCTATAACGCCTAATATGAGGCTAAGTCGACTTATGGAGCGACTGATGAGAATGTGTCTCATAAACTGAGAGAAATTATTTCTCTACAAGTATATTTTTCCAGGAAGGTGTCATCAAAGTATAATACAATTCTGGCAATTACACAATGCCTAAAAAATTCATATCATCATTTCGTATTAGATATCTTAAATTTATGATTTATGAAGAAAAAATCATCAAAGCACAGCGGTGAATAAACATCAATGAACCGCTATGTAGTGATACAATCATTATATTATTAAATTACAAATGTGTATCTATCATGATATAGAAAAGGAACTACTATAGAACTAGACATATCAAGAAGTCTAAGCCCTAATAGTTATGTGGAATCATGTGGGCATCTTGACAGAATGTCTGCCATCACATTATCTGATCCACGAATAGCTCGCACAGAGAAATGAAAAGGTTGAAGAGCAATTGCATATCGAGTAGACCTCGAGCTCTTCAAATTCTTACTCTGTATAGCAGTAAGAGCTTTTTGGTCGGTTTCTACTATGAAATGTGCGCCTAGAAGGAATCTCTGTAGTTTGAGGATCGACCAAACCATAGCTAATAGCTCACGGTCTAAAACCGAATAATTCCTTTCTGCCGCATTAAGTTTTCTGGAAATATACATTACAGGATGCAGAGTTCCAGAGTACTCTTGCATTAGTGCCGCTCCAATCCCAGTGGATGAAGCGTCACTACGAAGAACGAATGTCTTATCTTTAGTGGGTAGCACTAAAATAGGTGGTGTTGAAAACAGTGTTTTAATCTTATCCAGAGAGCATTGGCATTCCTGAGACCAGTGGACCACATTAGGCGAACCTTTCTTTAGAAGTGTTGAGAGAGGTGCCATGATAGAGGATAGATTCTGAATGAATCTGCCATAAAATTGAATAAGACCTAACAGACTTCTCACCTGTTTTTTAGTCTTAGGGATTGAGATGTTAAGTATCTTACTAGTATTATGGTCCTCTGTCTTTAGGAAACCATGACCAACTCGGTGGCCTAGGAAAGAAATTTCGCTAAAACCAATATAGGCTTTAGAGGGTTTCGCTGTCAGGTTGTGCTCACGCAAAGTAGACAGCAATTCATCTAACCCTGAATAGTGATCTTCCCAAGTATCGCTGAAAAGACAGATGTCGTCTAGATATGCAATGACATCTGACCGATAAGATAGGATTCGGCGCATCATGCGTACGAATGTAGCTGGTGCGTTCATAAGACCGAAAGGCATAAAATTCCATTGGAACAAACCTCTAGGTGTTGAAAAAGCCGTGAGAGGTTTGGCGCGTTCAGATAAAGGAACTTGCCAATATCCTTTAGACAAATCAAGTTTAGTGAAAAAAATGAGATTTGGAGAGTCGAGTAAGTAGCTCTTCCAGTAAAGGCATAGGTTCGGCATCGAACTTCGTTACTTGATTCAATTTTCGATAGTCAACGCAAAGACGTATGTTATTGTCTTTTTTACGCACAATAACCATCGGCGAAGAATATGCAGAGGTGGGTGGTTCGATTATTTTCAAATCTATCATCTCATCCAACTCTTTCTCGACCTGTGCTTGAAAATGTATAGGTATAGGATAAGGTCTAATCCTAATAGGAGTATGGTCAGTTAGAACAATGTCATGTTGAATGACATGCGTTTGTCCAGGGATGTCAGTGAGTACATCCTGAAATGTTTGCAACATAGTTGAAACTTGTCGCTGTTCTCCTAGAGACAAATCAGGAGAGACAGTAACGTTCTTCCATGATTCACTAGAATGAAGTGGGATCATTGGAAGAGGAAGATTTACATCTGAAAAACTTGTTTCCTCATCCTGTATCACGGACAGTGATGAGTAATGACCATGTGGTACTGGAGAATTGTCCGTTTGCTTGGAAAATGGGTTGCAAATAATCCGGACGTTCATGGAATTCAGTAAGCATATTGATGTGGAAGGTTTTATGCTTCCCATCAATATCGACAATATAGTCGACATCGGAAATTTTCGATATTATATCGTACGGACCTTTCCAAGAAATAAGTAATCTGTTTTCCCTACAAGGTAGTAATACAAATGCTTTGTCACCAGGACAAAGTTGTCGTAAGCATCTCTTCTTATTGGCAAATTGCCTTGCCTTCTGTTTCGCAAATTCAGAAGAAGAAGTTGCTAATTTGCATGCTTCGATAATTTTTTGTCTCAACGCGATGACATATTCGTAGGATGACTTTGTGTCATCGTCAATATTGTCAGATGTTATGAGATCGTGAAGCAACGACATAGGGCCACGCGGACGCGCGCCAAAGACGAGTTCAAAGGGAGAAAATCCCGTATGTTCATTGGGTACCTCTCTGTAAGCGAAGAGGGCCGCAGGTAAAACTCTGTCCCAGTCTTGAGGATGATCCTCAGTTATCTTCCCCAGTAAGTTTTTAAGTGTTCTATTAAGGCGTTCGACCATACCATTAGACATTGGATGGTAGATACTACTTAAAGATCTATCTATCTGCAGGTAGACATTACTTGAGACATGGTATCTGATATTAGTTGGGTGCCATGGTCTGACAATATTTCTCCGGGGAACCCCAGACGAGAAAATATAAGCCAAAGAGCATCTGCAATATCAGCAGTAGTAATGCTCTTCAGAGGAATAGCCTCTGGCCAACGTGTGCACATATCAACACACGTCAAGATAAACTGATGTCCTCTGGCAGACTTGATCTTAAATGGACCAATTATGTCTATGGCCATTTTTTGGAACGGCCGAATAGGAATGTCCGCCGCCTGAATGGGTGCAGCATGCCGTGGACCTTTGGATTTAACTTCCTGACATACTTTACAAGATCGACAATAAATCCGTATGTCCTTGTTTACCAATGGCCAAAAGAAAGCCGCAAGGACTCTTGACTTAGTACGGGAAAAACCCATGTGTCCAGCACACTGAGAGTCGTGAGCGTGCTGCAAAATTTTAACTCTCAAATTCTTGGGAACCAGGATTTGAGAATGACTTGACGTAATGGAGTCTTGAACCATACGTACAAGTACGCCATTCTTCTTTGTAATCCACGATTTACGACTTGTGTCTTTATTCGGATCACCTTTAGTTGCAAGAATGAAGAATTTCTTCAGAGTGGGATCATCTTCTTGCTGTTTTATAAACGAGTCACGAGAAATTACCAAGGGATTATCTTGGTTATGCACTTCATTATCTTCAATAGATGAAGTTTGAGGCATATTAAGAGCCTGAGCTCTAGTGACTACAGCGTTAGCAATCTGCATGTTTTGCCTTTCCCACGTGGAAATTTGTTGCGGAGTGCATTCTTTGACTCCATGAATGCGACCGATGATGAGGTCAGCGATCGGATTCGGAAGAAGACATGCGTGTACATCTCGTGTAAAGAAAGGAGTAGCAATCCTAATGATAGCAGTAGAGTATTTCTCTAATGTGCCGCCAAATGTTACACATTTGACTACTTGTCCAGTGGCACGGGAAGGATCTACGAGTGACTGCCTAACACCAATTGTGGTGCATCCAGAATCAAATAGCACAGAGACTGGATTGTTATTCACTAAACCCTTATGTAAGACAAGAGAACCTCTTCCATCATGCGCGACTGATGCCGGAAGAGCAGGAAGAGGATGGCCACAGCTTAAAGTAGACACTGTGGTTGGCTCAAATAACGTTTTGCATTGGGGGCACTGAGATGCTCTCCCAAAATCAAAAGCGGCACATGCCATATTACTAGCATCATTATTATCTTTACTCTGTTTATAGGCTTCATGGGACTCTTGTTGTACAGAGTTTGCCTGAAAATGTGGTTTATGTCTTTTGTTTTGAGATCTACCTCGGTTATTATCACCTCTGTAGTTATTGTTACCTCTATTGTAACCCCTATTTGGGTTTGAGTCATAGTTCCCTTGGTTACCATTATCATATTCATTATAATGAGTATCTCTGTAATTATGATCTTGTTGACTCCAAGACGGATAACCCTGATAGTTTCTATAATTACTTCCTCTACGGAAATTCCTATAATTATGACCACCCCTGTGTCGAGAGCTATCAGCTCGTCTCCAGTTCTTTGAAGAAGAACCCTGAAATGATTGGTTACCTTGGTTTTGATAACTATTATGGTTACCTTTTTTATCAAATCTGTTTTGAGGTCCCTGAAATCTGTGTGAATAATTGGGATTGTATGGTGTTGCTGAAGCAACTGGCATACTCTCCTTAATCTTAGTGTTGCCAAAAGTCACGTCGGGGTGTGCAGTGACATATTGGGAACAATATTCTTCCATTTCTTTTAGAGATTTGGGTTTACGCTCATGTATAAATTCAAGGAAAGGTTTGTTCACACATGACATAATCTTATCTCTGAGCAACAAATCCATAAGTCCTTCATACGTTTTTTTCTGTTTTGGAAAGCTCAATCCAACGATCAACTGTGAGACGTGCCTTTGCAGTGAATTCTGAGAATTCTACACCCGTCTCAGGCACCATCGTTTTAAATAAAAGGCGATAGCCTTCCTCACTTAGCTGATATTTTTTTATCAAAGCCGCCCTAATGACATCATAATTATCCTTATCTGCTTCTCCTACAAGGCATAATCTAGTCAAAGATTCACCTTTCAAGTTTTCTGATAATTGATTAGCGTATTGTGATTTATCCACATTATGTGTACGACAAGAACGTTCAAATCTATCCAGCCAGAATGTAATATCGTCACTGGACTGATTGAACGGTGGAACCTTAACCTTGTAAGTAGAAGGTTTACCATTACCACTAGATGCCTGATTAACATTACTCATACTTGTCAATCTCAATTTCTCTAACTCAAATTCATGTTCTCTTATTGCTTTTTTCTCTTCAGCATCTAATCTTTTTTGTTCAGCCTCCCTGTCTAATCTTTTTTGTTCAGCTTCCCTGTCTAATCTTTTTTGTTCAGCTTCACTGTCTAATCTTTTTTGTTCAGCAGCAGCTTCTCTTTCTAATTTTTTTTGTTCAGCTGCAGCTTCTCTTTCTAATTTTTTTTGTTCAGCTTCAAATCTCCTTTCCTCCACCTGCATCTGCAATTTCTTTTGTTCAGCAGCAGCCTCAGCTTCTCTTTCTTACCATAATCCAAGTGCAGTGCACAGACAATTGTGTCTTATGAAATATACCTATATAAAACATATGTCAACCAACAGAATACATAAAGTACAAATAGGACTGACAATACAAGAACGTTTGCAGAAATCAAAATAAATCAAATAGGGAAATCAATGAAAATAATCACTGAATCTGCAAAGAATAACAACACAAATGACGTCACAGTATATGAATATAAATTGTGAATAGAACTGAAAGATAGAAAAGGTTAGACCAACAAATTACAAACAAATCAAAACAAAACTAAAGAACAAAGAAATATTACAAAAATAACAATAATTACAGTCTTCACAGCTAACACAAAAGCAACAGTTGTCGCAGCAAATTTTCAATCAAGAAAATTGCACCTATAGAAAACGCCCACAACGGACCCTCTATGACGTGGGATATTCTGTTGTGAGGACGCCGCCCAACCTTAAACACAACCCGCTGACATAGAAACTAACATACTATACAAACAAATAACATGTAAACATAAATATATATAAATTATGTGTATGATAGTATGTGTTGCAAAATAGGCTCAGTTTTACAGTAATGGCAAAGTTATTTTTATGAAAATAAACAAACTGCCACTTTATTCAATTAAACATTCTGGCCTTAAATATTAAAGTTCATATACAGAAAAAAAGAAGATCCATCGATGAAAATAGGACTTCTTAGTTCACTAATACTGTCTTCCTGTTAATATTACAAGAATTGATCCAACTGTTCCGTGAAACTCTGTAATGTCTAATGTAAAAATGTCAACAACGCTGACCTACATACTGCATTCACTTGACAGGTCACGTGACGAAGTGTTGACAAATAGCAAACCAATACTGCAAGTGTGTCGTATCAGCCACAGGAAACGGTCTGGTATCGGTACTCTGTTGACTTCTGAACTTCTGCGAGGTCAAACCCAGAAAGCTGGTCCACCAGTTGATAAAGTTGTTATTTTTTTCCCGTTAATGATATCCACCAAAAGATAGATATAAGTGGATGGAAGCAGACATCATCATCATCATCAGTTGATAAGATCTCTATGGTGTTGTTTGCTCCACTGTAGTGTATGGAATGTCAACTTGACCTACGCAGTGGTGTGTAGACATGGATTGAGTGTATAATGTGCGAATGATAATAAGGGTTCGTGGTGTTGACAAATGTTCTTTTCTCACACTCATGTATGGCTGGAAGTCATCGACACCAACGACTGTGTACCTTTTCTAAAGTTTAATTGGACGTACACTCGACAGCACAGATAGTGACAAATCACAGGTTGGCATAATACATCATGGTACAGTGGCTAAATGGTCTTGCAATGTTACATGGGCACTCATGTAGAATAATAGTATAAAGGACTGTCAGTAGCCAAGCCCTCAGTATCGCCCATACATATATATCATCTGACTTCACTGACTGAGCACGTCAGCTTATAAACAATATTTCAGATGGCTTCTAAACCTAATCTCGTTTAGCGACGATTCTCCAACATAATGTTCAGCACATATTTTTCCATATAATAATATTGAACCGCTAATGACGGGTTCTCATGTGTAGCAGTGATCTCTGGACTAAACAAGCGATAATACGGGCATCCCTTTTCTCTTCTTGAAAGTCACTACATGTTTGGTTCCAAGATGGCTTCACTCGTGAGCTGTCACTCACGTTTGGATACAGATAATGAATCTGTCCTAAAGTTAGTCATTCATAAAACATTTCATTGCTCTGTAGATTTGATCATGAACAATAGACTGCAATCTACAGGATATAGTGCTGCTAGGAATCGAAGTCGTTTTTCATCGAGTCAAATATATTCTCTTAGACATTCAAATCGTACCTATCGAAAATGGTGGCTTCGTACGAGAGTTCATAAGAGTGTCTATTATTACCTTGGTATCAGAAATATGAAAATGCCATTCCTTGGCAATACGAATAAACACTGGGGTAAAGCATACACGATAGGTCTAGACGACTATCACTTTCCCCACAAATACTGAGATCACTTTTTCCCCGGCGACAAGCCGACATAGAAAACACAGTCCCTATCGGGACGAAGCCAAATCACACCACTCTCTAGCGACACATCCGCCGAATAGCCTTTGACCTCTCTAGAGACAACAGAACATATAGTTCGACTTAGATATGTAAAGATATACAGATATAAGACAGACTCGTCCTACTCAGACAAACAATACACATAAATTCAGGCCATAGATATTCTGAAGCAAGAACAATCTATTATTACCCAAACAACGAATAAATCGCAGTAAAATGGATTCATCCGCGGAGTTCGATCGAAGAGACGGCACAACTTTCAAGGGAAGTAACTCAATAATGACTTTCCCTTAAGCACTAAAAAATTACCTATTTTGTTTACAAAATATTTGCGAACATAACAAGTATACCAATGTATAATATTGTAAGATATCAAAGACTGCACGTAACAGGGTAGGCAGGACTATATTCTTTATGCCGCACTAGCGGAGGTATTGGTTGTCTTGGCGAGTCGTGATGAGTTCCGATATTGCCGCCTACAATGGCTGGTCACGCATTTTTCCTGGGCTGGTCCTTTCTAGAGTGAAAAATGATTTATGAAGTGATTTCTTCAGTAGCAGATTGTGTCTCTACAAGATTATAGTGTTAGAGACTCTCCTCATGTACTGTATTATGTACTATTCGGACTCAAGGTAAATCCAGACCCTTTTGACGATCTCCTTATGGTTAGACCTAGATGAAGCAACGTATTTTCGTGCATCGTTGGTCGTTTAACTAGATATTGTTGTAGATGACAGGTTCCATCAGCGCTTATGTCTTCAAGAAGTAACCTTCTGACAAAGGGACTGTATGGTAACTCTAGAAAGTTATACTTATTCAAGTTTTGAATCAACTTTGGCTGATGATTATTCTTCTGCTGGGCGAGTGAGCGAAAGCTCAGGGAAGGAGGCCATTTTTGTATTCCTGTCATCATTATGGATCACTGTCCAGAGAACGGGTCGTGTATCTTACTATTTGGACAGTGGCATGGAGATCTCATTTATATGAAAACCCCTTATCGTGGTTTCACAGTATGATATAAACATTGAATATAAGCACCCTAAGAACTTAGCAAGGGAAAGAAGGTTCGTCCATCGAACTCTTCATTTGTTTACCGATCCGCCTTTACTGACGCGTTCAGTCAGATAGGGGATGCGGCCATAATGTATTAGAACATTGAATGCTGTTTTGTACCACCCATTATATTTGAATGTTCCATGACATGGGATCTACTATTCATGCCTGAAGATTGATGTGTCAACATGTACTTATGATCTATTCGTTCTGTCCCAGTATGTGCGTCTGAATAAACTGTATGAAAAGATTCCAGCAGTCTGCATTGGTGACTTATAGCCATGAGTGAATGAGTGTTTTATATTGGTCAAGATACAAACATTCCATCATTCGCGTTTATAACACTCTACACTCTCACTCCATATTTACACCATCCTGCGTCGGTTGAATTGACCAAGTTAAGGGCCTGCTCCTCCTGGAGCCTCAGAAGGAAACTACTTCTTACAGCTGCCTTTGCCTTCCCTAACTCAGGACTAGAGTGAGTTACCCATTTACAGCACCGCTGGGTAGACTGGAGCATGCCTGGTATCTATCAGCACTGCAGTGACATTTTACAGTCCTTTCCACTTTTTTACAGTGAAAGCTTTCTGTGAATTGAACCAGGCACTTGTTTTTTACA